>PVJO010004446.1:0-109635 GCA_004026905.1 Hystrix cristata | reverse complement strand
TCCACACTGATTTCCACAGTGGTTGGACCAGTCTACATTCCCACCAACAGTGGAGGAGGGTTCCTTTTTCCCCGCAGCCCCGCCAGCACTTGTTATTGGTTGATTTCTTGATAATAGCTATTCTTTCTGGAGTGAGATGGTATCTTAGTGTTGTTTTGATCTGCATCTCTCGAATGACCAATGATGTTGAACATTTTTTTATATATTTATTTGCCATTTTTAGTTCTTCATCTGAGAAATGTTTATTCATTTCAGATGCCCATAAGAAGGAACAGAAAGGTTGTGCTGCTGTTATTAATAAATGAGAAACAGAAAAAAATGGGAAAGCAGAATATAACACGTCATTCATGGAAAAGGACAGAAAACTAAGTAACTTTCACTTTTTTACTTAGAAAATTTCCTAGTGTGATACCTACTTTGCTCACTTCCACCATTATTCAGAGAAGACAAGTGGTGACAGACGTGCCTTCCTTATGGGAAGGGACTCATGTCAAGAAGCCGAGCGATTCTACTTCCTAAAGAAAATTAATCCTGAACTCCCTTGATTGGACTCCTCTCCTCCTTCCTCCTGAAATTTCCTCCCTGAAGTTGCAGCAAACCATAGAGGTCATGATGGAACCTAATGGTCTGAGTGACTTTGCATTCCAAATCAATTCTTCCCGCTGAGAGTGTTCAAAAAATCAATTTCAAAGTACCAGTGTCCAGGGTGGTTGAAAGCATGACCTTCATTTCATGGAAAGTTGATTAGAAATGATATATTACCATTTACATATAAAAGTTCCTTTCTGTTACTCTATCTCTTTCTTGTCATACTTTTCTCTTGCAGTAATGGGTAATACTGATATTATGGGTGCATCTACATTATGGTACCAAAAATACAATTATTATGTAATACTGTTTTAGTTACTTTCTCATCACTGAGATGCAGTACCTGACACGTGCACCTTAAAGGCGGAAAGGGTTGTTTTGGCTCAGAATCGCAGCCCCTGGTTGGCTGGCTCCAAGTGAAGGCCAGGGTGGAGGGGTTTGGCGCACGAAAGCAGCTCGTGCCAAGGTGACCAAGAAGCAGGGAAATAAAGGGAGGAGCTGGCAAGGGAGATACATCCTTCGTGGTCAGGGAGCAGTGACCTGCCTCTTCGGACCAGACCCCACCTCCTAACAGCAAGTCCAAATATGGCACTCCCATAATTCAGTTGCCTTTTAAGAGGTCCCCCTTTTTTTAAATCTCATAACAATTTTAGGGGACATTCTCAATCCACCATAACGAATACACACTCCATCATGAAAATAGACCTTCCTCTAGTATGAACATACATTTTTGGGTGTGGCGAGGTGTGGGGACAATTTTGCATTTCTCTTGTTTAGGCTTCTTACCAAAATCCTTTTAAAAAGGTAAGATGTGTTACATATATGTACCAGCACCCCGCAATAAATGGAATCATCAGGGACTATGAACACGTACTAATAAAATTTACAAGCATGTAATAAACATCCAGTAAAACATACTGATATAATACTAAATCGAATTCCTCTGGACAAGAAATATTAAAGAAATCAGACAAAAATATACGTTGGGGGTTAGGCAAAATGTAAATATTTAATCTTACTATCCCAATGAGTATACTCCAGGTGATAATGATGATAAAGTAAAGGAGAAAATCGTGATTTTATTTATTTTCTTCATTCTGAAGGCCCCTTCCATTAGTTAACTGCTGCAGGAAAGAGTGCAATTCTGATGATGATTCTTTTCCCTGGAACGGCCCTTGCTCCAAGTTCCAGCGACATGTTTCCCTGTCTCGGTGGGTGTTGCACTGATTTCACGTGTGGCTCTTCTCCCATGAGGTTGCCTACATTCTTATCCATCATCTTCTCACAAAATGGTCACAGCTCCTCATCGCAGCCTATATCAGCATTCACCAAAAGAAACGTCACTTATGCCACCTTCGTAATTTCAAATTTCCTACATCTACATTAACAAAATTAAAAACAAGTGAAATAATCTATTTAAATTGCCCAAAATCTTATTTCAACACATACTCAGTGTGAATATCAGACACAAGTATCTTATATTCATTTTATTATACTGAAGTCCAAAATCTGGTGTGTATTTTATTTTGATGGAATATCTATCTCAATTTGAACCAGCCACATTTCAGCTGTTCGATAGACACATAGGCCTAATTACTACCATATTGGAGAGCACAGAGCAGGATCACAGCATTAAATCGAGTTATTCCTCTCCTCCCAGTAGCTACAGATAGAGAAATCTAGATATCCACTTAGTTAGGTGTATATGCTTAAGGGTTTGATCAGGATTGAAAATAAATATAGCTAATGGTGTTGGAACTTTAAGTTTGCCGTTGAATGTATAAGACTTTAATCTCTTAAAGGAAGCAGAAGAATAACATTTGGTGGGCATTCTGTAAAGGATAACTGTTATGAACCACACCTCAGAAAGGTGGAGGGAGATTTTTACATAGATGTTTTGTGTTTTGTTTTACTTTTTTACCAACATAACTTCAAAGACCATTTCCCAAAGGCATAAACTGACTCCAACCTTGATTGTATTACCTGAACTTCACTATTCAGCCGAATAGTCTGTTTAGTGAGCTCACTTGCCAAGTTAAGTCAGGTTTGAACAATCTTCGGGATGATTTCCACACTTCCATTCAGGTTTTATTTTCTTCCTTCATGTAAGAACCAGTGTATGTCTCTAAGAAAATAAGTTTTTTCAGCTGTTTTCATTTCAGGTACACGAAGATTGTACAATACAATAATCCAACAGATAAATAATGCCAAAAACCCATTTGAGATAACACAATTGGCAGGGAAAAGAGATTTTTCAAAAGTCAAATTGAGAACATTGTACCAAAGCCAATGATTTTGAAGAGGAATCAGCTTTTTCAAGCATCATTTGCCTAATCAATCAGAAATAAATTTTCCAGCCAAAAGGTTTATTTCTTCCAGTACTGAGAGCTGAAAAAATATTTTAATCCATGTCTAATTCTCACATTTGCCTTCTCTATCTTATCTTTCAAGAAAGTTAAGCTATGAGAAATCACAAGCACCCATGCGTCCTAGGGACAGATGAATGCAAAAATACCACATAGGCTCCCTCCAAAATAGGTAGCTCTACATTCCTTGACCTCCAACTTTTCACATTTTTCAATAAGTCGCAGACACATCTAACAGGAAACAAAATTTCCTATCCAAAAAAACAAAAAGCATATCTAGGCACACTCCTAAAACAAGATAATCTTTCAATATGATTTCAAGTAAAGTAAAAATTTTGGTAATTCAACCAACTTATTCACCAAAGAATAAAAACAACTGAAGGCAAAATTTGACATTTGTAACTTCTCCACTATTTTTGCATTTCTACGAAGGAAAACCTTGGCACACTTCCCCACTTAGAGTGAACATGGTACAACCCATCAATTGCCATTATAATTTAATTTTAGTTAAAAAGAAAATTATCATTTTTACTGAATTTTTAAAAATCTCGATTTATTTAAACATACCTAAATGAAAAACTTATTGGATAGAGGATGTGGTATATTTAGGCTGCACATACAGTTTGGATTTTCACATACAGACACACAAGTTGAAAATATAATAATGTCTAAATAGATTTTACTTGCCCACTGATAACCACTCGTTCATTTGAAAGAAAAATGAAAATAAAAATAATTGAGAGTAGATAATGGATAAATAATTTGAAAAGCTGAGAGGAAACAAGATGAAGGCTGTGAAAGAAAGTATGAGATAAAAGAAAACCAGAATAATTATGAATTTGTAGAGATGCACCATTAGTGTTTACCTGCAGCTATCTTGAAGATTGATAAGAAGGTGATCTGAATGATTCATACTTCTTGTTTTTATATATTTAGTAAAATTTATATTGCGTGTTACATTACAACACATTTTCTTATTAAATATTAATGCAGAAGTGTCTGAATGTTAATCATTTATTATGTTCACAATAGTTTATGTATGTCTTCTTCCTAAATTATTTAGAGTAAAATCCTTCTTCAAAGATTTTCTTTTGAAGGACTTTCAGCTAGTGCAGCCAGAAGACATAGCATGCGGCCAATATCTGAAAGGAAACAATAATGCTTCTCAAAAAACCAGTGTCTTCAGCACCTACTCAGACAGAAACAGCAGCACAAGTTCCAAAAGTATAGCTGCACGTAGCCTTTTAGCCATCATTTTCTTTACTAAAAGAAGAAAAAAAAAAGAAAATTAAATTTACTAATTTTCTTAATAAAAGCTTAGTCACGGAATTTTAACAATGAATTCCATGCTACCATGTTTCTCTAGTTTGGGGCAGTCCATTAATTTCTGTCCCGTGATTATCACAATTTAAAGACCATTTCCTGCAAGATTTTAAGAGAATGTTAAATCAATAAATGTCAACACCTCATATAAAATGGATATGATTTACTTCTTTACCTCATCAAAACAGATAATTGCTAAGAATCCAATAGAGACAAACTACTTTTTGAGGTAACTAGATCAGTCAGTTTTAATACTCTGTATAGCTTAAAAGGTAAAAAAGCCACAGGCAGGCATTTATTGTTAAACCTTGATATAATTTTTTTTTTTTTTTTTTTTTTTTGGTGCTGGAGATTGAACTCAGGCCCTTGTGCTTGGAAGGCAAGCACTCTGACCACTGAGCTAAATCCCCAGCCCCGATATAAAATTATTTTATAATGTAATTTATTTTTATTTACAAAACACCTTCACAGAAATGCCTAGTAGTTTCTTATGGACAAAACAGTTCCTCAAAGGAAAAGTAAGAGAAGAAAATATAGCCTTGTAATACATCTCTTTAGGTATTAAAAATGAGAAATCGATTAATTGGGTTTTCAGAAATAATAGAATAAGATAGACAAATGATTATTCATATATCCCTTCCTTCCTCAAATATATTTTCATGCATATTATGTCTTCTTTAGCTTAGCTGTCTTGTTCTGCCCATTTTTTTTTTTTCAAACTGATCATTTACAAATAAGGGGCAGGAAATAAGAACTTATTTGTCATTAAACACAACGCAAAATTCTCTTCAAGTTTAATAAAATGTATTTAGACATGTATAATGCTAATACATGTAAGAATTACAAGATAATTTTATATAGAATAAAACCAGTGAGAGTAACTATGAGTAACATGATCCCTGTGTAATTAGATAGAAAAGTTAGTTGTCACAATATTAAATTTGTGTTTCTTTCCTGTACAAAATTTAATTTTATCTGCCTAACATGCTGGGGAAAGAGAGACTCAGGAAGAGAAGTCGGTTGTCATTTGCTGGTGTAACTTTGGACCAGATGTACATTTCAAGCTTTCACCTTCAAATATTTATGCTTATGAATTAACACAGCGAGGGCTGAATTGTGCCCTTTTATAGATCTTTCGAAATGAGAAAATAATGATCTTGCTCTTGGTGACTTAACCTTCATCTATAACGCCCAGTTGTGATATTTTATAGGTTTCTCTAAGAAAACATGGAACTTATTAAAACAAAATTTTTGGGTTTGTTTTATTTCTGTTTGAATTTAGTTTAGTAACACTCTGTAAATGTTCTTCAGGAAATAATTGAAATAAGTAACTAAGTAATTTAAGGCAGAAGTGGACGTTTGTAAACCTGTCTGGTTCTGTAGCTCAACTTTGAATTGTGTAGTCCTAGAACTGGAATGACTCGGCAGTGCTCAAGAGCGTGAAAATTTGCTTCAGGTTTAGTGTTCTTCTTTACAATGCACGTTTGATCTATATTTTGCTCTTTTTTCTCACTTTTCTGAAAAGCCATGGGTTATTTCTTTTCTATTAAGTGCTGTACATAACACAAATCGTGCCCACAGAATGCTCACGCAGAAGCACACGTGTGTGCTCGTGCCGATAGGTGAGCTCCGCGGTCCGTGGTGGGGTGGCCGTGAAGAGGGGCACTTCTCAACCTCCCGCTCAGGGAACTCACCCGACCCGCAGACACTCTTTCTTCTTATTGGGTTAGAAATTAAAGATTTCACTTCTTATGCTCACAGGATATCAATTACAGAAAAAGAGAAAAGAAAGGAAAAGAGAAAGAGGAAGGAAGGGAGGGAAAGAAGGAGGGAGGAAAGAGAAAGGAAAAAAGGATGGAGGGAAGGAAGGAAGGGCAAAGAGAAAGAAAGAATGAATGAAAGGAAGAAAGAAAGAAAGAAAAGAGAAAAAAAAAAAAAAAACAGAGCTGGCATGAAGGCATTTTATTGTAAGCATTTCCATTTGAGGGGAAACCTTGAAGCTTATTTGTTCCTTTAACTAAAAACTCCATCGAAAATCTCTCCCAGATGACCATGTGTAAAGAATTATACTCTCTTTTATTTGGTGCAGCCTGTCATCAGAAACTCTAGTATTGGCTGTGGAAGTATCCTAAAGATTTTAGACCAGGAATTCTTGAGCCAATACAATGAATATTTTATCCTTTCATAGTTGTGTTTTTTTTTGTTTTTTGTTTTTTTTTAGTTCTTATAAGTCAAAGACCTTTGAATGAATATCCCAGATATAAAATAATGATGTGCAAATCTGACACAGACTTTCCCATTCACATTAACAATTATATTGCTATGAATGAAAATAGAAAATGCAGCTAAATAGGAAATATTTCAGTGAATTCTAGTCTGAAAAGAGAAGGAAAGTTAAAGGCAAAGACTGTCCTACAAAATAGCACCTAAGGCACAATGCTGAATATCTTTGTTAATAAATCTTAACAGCTCTTATAAAACAATTATTACTTTAGATTAGAATTTCTACATATATTTACACACAAAAGTGCTCCTCTAATATTTGCTCAGAATTGGCTTGGTTATTGCTTTTTACACACACACACACACACATATACAGTCACACAAAATTTTAATGTTTTGTATGATTTTGATAAAAATTGAAAAGTGAACCAATTCACTGTATACCCAGCAGATAAAGAAGCATAAAGGCAAAAGCGCATAGCAATTTTCATATTAATTGACCCGCATATGATTTCCCAGTATGTATGTCAAGTTGTTCCAGCTGCTCGCAAATCAGGTGGCCCACCTGTGGGCCCAACCTCATCCAGATGGGTAGAAGAGGGACATGAATGATCAGTTAGCTCTACCGTCAATGAATCTGAATCCTTCATTTCAATAAACTTGGAGGTTGCTTCACTGCCTACACCATTTTGATCTTTTCAGGGTTGCACTTTTTGGGGTAATGTTGGGGCACTTTTGCTTCACTGCCTACCCAATTTTCGTCTTTTTGGGGTAAATTTTGAGGACCGCCTATTAAATGCAGCTCTCTGTATGGACTAGAAGCATAACTGAGATAATCTTATTTTATTATGAAAAATTCTGAAATGCTCTCTTTTTGGCTCATTTATTAACTCATTGAATCATTATTTATTGAGCATTTGAGAACCCAAAATTTCAAAGTAATAAACAAACTAAACCCTAGGGATTCATATAATGAATAATACACATTGTTTAATCACCAGAAGTTTCTATCTGTGAAGAAAAATGAGTTATTCTAATCAATGAAGAAAACTGAAGAAAGAAGATTAGAATATAGTAATTATCATTAATTTTATAATTTTATTATAGTGAGCATCAATAAGTACCAAGTAGTAATAACATTGCTACACGTGTCACAGGAACGTCTAACAGGGAAAAATCTTTCCTGTCCAAAAAACATGTAGCAATATTACTATTTAGTAATCTTCTTCCTTCTGTTTCTTCATTGATGAAAATAACTCAATTTTCTTCATTTATTTATTTTATGATAGTTGATTTACAGCGGTTGATTTCATACCTTGTCCATCTCGAGTGATGCTGCAATTAACACAGGGTGCAACTATCTCACACGCTGGTTATTTCCATTGGATGCTTACCCAGAAGTGGGGTTGTTGGATGCTAGGGTGGGCTTACCTTTAGTTTTCTGAGGCATATCCATATTCATAACATCATACATAATGGATATATTAATTTGTATTCCCATCAACAGTGTATAAAAGTTTTTGTTTCCCATAGTGTTAACCAACATTTATTTATTTATTTATTTATTTATTTATTTATTTATTTATTTATTTATTTATTTATTTAGCTTCGTTTTGGTTTTTGGTGCTGGGGATTGAACTCAGGGCCTTGCGCTTGCTACGTAAGCACTCCAATCGCTGAGCTAAATCTCCAGCCCTGTTACCAAGATTTATTGTCTTTATCTTTTTGAGAAGAGCCATTCTAACATGTGATGATCCCCATGTGGCTTTTTCTTCTCACTTTTTTCTAGTAAACGGTATACCACAGTAATTATTGAAACCAGGTGGTATTTTTTATTTGATTAGGTAGAAAGTCTGTATTACTCTAAAATTAAATACTTTGTCTAACTTATTTGATAAGGCATTAAACAAAAAGAGCTTTTTTGATTCTATATGAGGTATATTTATGGGGTATATTTCTTACGTATTCAAATAAGTCTGAAATTTGAAAGTTTTATTATTTTATCTTGAATTTGTATTTATAAAGAATTTAATTTTAGCATAAAACAGTGTTAGCATAGTATTGAGGAATTTTTGAGGTTTTCTAAAATAAAATATGGTAACTACAGGGTTTTCTGCTCAATAATCCACAGTGACAATGAGTTGATGGTTTGCTTTTGAAAAAAATAAAGCCTCATTAAATATCCAAATAAACATGCTTTTCATTTGAAGTATGTTCAAATAAATGTACCTTAGGATGACAAAGAATTATTTAATCATCTAATGCATGTCCATGCCCCTAGTGAGGCACTGTGGGTGATTCAAAGACAAAGAAGATGGGAGCCTCTTTTCAATGCCCCAATATCACACAACTGTACGGCATCACGTTTTTCATGTCATTTCATGGAGTTCACAGAGTATCTGGACTTCAGGCGAAGTATTACTCCTTTATAAATGCTTTAGGATTCTGAATCAGCCTATCAAATTTGTCATTCTTTAAAGATAATCAAGGGAAATGTTACAGATAATTCCCATCCAAGCTTTGGATAAATGCAATTGAGATAAAATGCTGAGCAATCATGAAAAATGAGTGTCTTGTAGTTTCAAAGCTGTAACTAAATGTTACAGAGCCAAGATTAGTTCAGTAGTTTTAAATAGAAGAATTCTTTATCATATCCAGTAGGGGGCAAACAACAAAGAATAGAAGAACACAGAATCTGAAAATACAACTTTGGTGAATGCTGTAAAAGATTAGATCAATGTGAAGTCTGCTCTTTGTCTGTGGAGATCTGTGACTTATGTCATTGCCCCTTTTCTCGTTTGTGATTCATGGTCCTGGATGGATTCTTAGAATAGATAGGCAGTTTGTTAATGAATCAAGCACACATTTATTTTTAAAACAACATATATTATGTAGTTTCTATCTGTTTTGAAGTTTTGGTTTTCTTATTTCCATAAGGTAAATTTAAAACAATATTTTAACTTATTTGACTGATACATAAAACACAAATATTGACATATTAAGGTATGATGTCGCACATTTTTAAAAGTTTTATTTCATTTGCAGCACTATGGATTGAGCACAGGTTCTTGCACATGCTAGAAGATTGCTTTATAAGTGAGCTGCATCCTCAGTCTTTTTTAAATTTTATTTTGTGACTGGGTCTCACTCATTTGTCCAGACTAGCCTTGAACTTGCTATCTTCCTGCTTCAGCTTCCTACATAGATGGGATTATAGGTATACACTAATACCGTATCCTGTGTGTAATGTTTTGACATGTGTGAAGTTTAAATTAGATCAAACATTTCTATCTTTTAAATTGTTAATCATTTCTGTATAGAGAAAATATTCAAAATTATTTCTTGCAGATTTTTGAAATGTAGAGTACATTTTAATTACCTGTATTCACCCTAGTGTGTAATAGTCCACCAGAATGTCCTGCTTCTAACTCACTGCACCTCAGCACTGACCTGTTGATGAACCTTTCTGCATGCATCCCACTCTCCCAATTCTTCTTTGCATCCGGTGAACACTATCTTATTCTCAATGTCTGTGAGACCAATTTTTTAGATTGTACAAATAAGTGAGGTCGCGGAGTGCTTGTCCTTCTGCTCCCGGCTTCTTTCATTTAGCCTAACAATCCATGGTTTTATTCACATTGTCACATATGATGGTATTTCATTCTTTTGATAGATAAATAATATTCCATTGTCTACCACATTTTCTTTATCCATTCATCAGTTGATGGGCAGGTTGCTTCCATTTCTTGCTTCTTATAAACAGTATTTGCAGTGAACATGGGCGGCGGATGTCTCTTTGATGTACTCATTTTCTACACACAGGAAATCTTTTAGTGATTTGAATTTCTCACTTTTTAATCACACTTTGCATATTTACTTGCATCATATGTAAATAATTCAATGGCTATTCCTAAATAAAATGACAATTTTCTCTCTGTGTTTCATTCATTTGTTCTTTCAAGGACCCATTTGTACTTCTCAAATTTATTCCAGGAAAATGTTTAGTAACTACTTATTAACTACACGAATGTTGAAGAATGGGTTATATTATTTATATGAATGATCAAGTTCTTGCCATTCATGGAACTTTTCTTGTAATAAATGGAAAAGACAAAAAATACTTGGTAGAATATAGTGCAGCCCTGTACTTGTTTGTAATTGGTTCTAGAAGGCACAACAAGTACCCAAAACAATACTACTAAAAAATCTCTTTTGGCAAAAAAGGGCAGTAAGTCTCACGCAAGACAGTTGACGCCTGCAGATGCAGCTTGAGCAGTGAGCACCAACCAAATAATGAGCACTGGAAATTTTTTTTTTCTCATCAAAATGGATGGGTACCAAATTTTATGAGTTTTGAGGCAGTCAAATAACAATTAATAATGAGTTCTATAAAGGAAATTGAAAGACAGGGAATAGAGAATAACAGAGGATGTTTTTGGCAGTGAACCAAAGAAGAACTCTGTAGAATCAGTAGCTAGGAAAATATATTTCAAAATGATGAGACAACAAATTAAAAAAAAAAAAAAAAAGAATTCAAGGAACACCTTGGAAACCTGGAGGATTAGAAAAAAATGTCCAGCAAGGGCAGGGATAGGAGTAGCAGTTAGGTACGAGAAGACTGATAAGCAAAGAAATTAGCACAGCAGAAAATGTGTGGTCATAGTCTGTGCTCCATCATCAATGTGACAGATGCCACTGAAGCACATTGACTATGGAGTGATGTGATAGAATTAAGACATTAAAATGATGAAGTTGATTGCTTTGAGGAAAATCAGCCTCGAAATACAAAACTAAGTACAGTGAGAGCAGTAAGTTTGTGATGACTCTAGGTCACATCAGCGAGCATGAAGAGAATAGCGTCCACTCTTCATTTACTTCAAGGTGGACATAATATGCTTTACTGTAGATGGGGTATAGGGCAGAAAGAAAAAAATAGTCATCAAAATAATAACTCCTTGTATTTTGGCTTAAAATAATCTGTTTTTCAGGAGACGGGGTAGGAAACTAGAGAAGGATCCGATCTAGAGTAAAGAATTCACTTATCTGTTTTAAGAACGCTACATTTGTCATGCGTATTCGTGGATATTTGGTGTCCAATTACAAGTGTCAAATGGACGATGCAGCGTGTGGCCTTGAAATCAGCCATGTCAAGGGATGACCTCGACTGTGTACAGAAATCTTCAGCATCCAGGTACTCTTGTTACATAGCCATGTGCCCTCAGCCCCGGCAGTCTCCCCCCCCCCCAAACCCCCGCAACATGCATTAGGAATTTATTCAGTACAAAGTTGCCAGCTCTGTTTCTGATTATTTCTTGAGAGAAAATTGGGTGTGAGATCAGTCCTCAAGGTTGATGAACTTATCTGATGGTTTTGCTTCTGCGTCTTTTATTGGTTATTCACACTCGTCCACACGTGCTCCCTCAGATTTTTAATGCTCTTTGTACTTACCACCTTTAGAGAAAATCTATCGTTCTCATTTTTACTTTCAGCTATGATTTGCTTCCAAATCTTCTCTCATTCTCCTATGCAAACACATCCTATGGATGTGATTTGAAAATGAGGAATTAGATTCAATGGGGCATCTAAAGACCCATGTTGCTATTTCATTGCCCACATTTTAAAAAGAAGACATTCGCCATGATAATCATGGGCTTTTTATAATATAGCTCTTCGGGTTTTGCCAAAATATCCGGGATATTTTATATATCCTGACTGCTCTGGCTGGCTGGTCAGAAGGTACTTCCCACTTGAGCCAAACACTTAGGATCGGTTATTGCCCACAAATATTCAGTGTCTGATTTCGCATCTGGATCGTCAATCTGACTCCCCGTGATGAGGATTTGGGAAGTAAAAGAGGTCAGTGGGACAGGGCTTGGCAAACTTTTCTGACAGCGAATTTCATTGTAGTTATCTTAACCCATTAGAAAAGTTTCAATAATATTGAAAATTTTTGAGATTTCAATCCTTTGGCTCCAAAGACAGAGTTTTGAGGAGGGACAGCTTTTGTTGATTCATAGAAATGACCCGGTCATATACTTCCTAAAATTCCCCAAAAGAATCTGCCTTTTCCTGCAGGGCTTGGCTAGACTTGACAGGAATTATCCTTCATCCTCAAAAATTTGAGACGATTAAATATAACAATTAAATATAAATCACACAATCAGCCGTGAAACATCTCTTTTTTTAAAACTGATCTTACCATTAATATTATGCTGAGGATGATGCCTTTGTCAGAAATTATCAATTGATTCCTTTTTACCATCAGATGTATCGTGGACACAAGTGGCTCCTAAAAACCAAAGTCAGGATTAGCAATATGAACAAAGTAGCCTTTGCTGATCATTCTATAAAGGCATAGATTTAAATTTAGTATCTGCATGAAACTCGCTACATCATTCTTAAACTGGCATACATAAAGTCATAAAAAGGAAATTTTTTCCTGTAAAAAATAAAAAAGATGAAGTATCGTGTTGTGATTGCCTTTGCAGGAAAGCCAACGTACAGAAGGAACAACCTCAAAATAGTTGAGTCCTTTGAGTTTAATATTTAAGGGTGTCCTGAAGTTGCAGGTTAAGAATTTGACTCTGAAGACACTATTTCTTTGCATCACTTTTTAAAAATCCTGAGCGGGTCACTTGCAATCTTTTTAAAAAGTTTGCTTAGTAAATATTGTAGCATTCAAGTTAACACCCTGTTCTCACTGCACCATTTTATCATGGTGGAAATCCTAGAAAGCATATCTATCAGTAAACTAGGAAAAAAAAAACTTTACTCATAATTCATAGAAGAAGGTGTATGAGTGTTTGTAGCATTCTTATTGTCTCATTTTCAGGAAAGATAACAATTTACCAAAAATTGGATTCATTCTCTTTTTTCCTCTTGTCATACCATCAGGGCATTCTGATACACCAGGAACTTGAAAACAGTAAATGAGTGTGGGGCTAAGATACGTAAGTGTTCGATTCATGATGAGCTGAGAGTTAAGCTTAAATTTCCATTCATGGATAATCATTGTTATCAAAATGAGTGCTTTACAAGAGCATCAGGATATCTCATTGATTAGATGTCCATGGATTTTATTTCCTTGGTCTTTAAAAACTGTTTTATTGTTGTTTGGTGCCCACCATCTGTACCGTTCATTAGTTCAAGTAACTTGTTTCCTCTTTATAGAATTACTTCTACCCTCACTCTATGAAGTTATGTGTATTTAAATCAGGACAAGGTGAATTTGTGACTATACTGAAACACTGGGATTCATCTATTTAGCCTAAGAACAGAGTGCAACAAGAATAACTTAGAGTATTTTCTTATAAGTACAGTGTCTTTGTAATGTCATGACTAGTCGCTAATCTCCAAAAACACATATTACCTATCTTGAGTCTAGTTATTCATCTGCTACATTTATTTGTTGTGTTCCTTCATATTTTTTTTTCACATAAAAGCAGTTTGAGCATTTTGAAACTACTTGTTCAGATTTCCTTTATAAATTTTAGGGACAATGAGTTTTGGAAAGGTGAAACTTTCTTCTAGCCAATGAATTTTACTACTACCCTTTTTGGTAAAGACCAGTATCTCTGGTGATGAGGAAATATGGAATATTTATCAGAAAACCTTCCAGGAATAGCAAATTTGTTGAAAGTCATCTTGCAAAAAACTAGCAATGAAACTAATAGAGTAGTAGTAGGTTCAGAATCAAATATTGCTGGAAATATGTTTACTTATTATTGACATAAGGTAATGGAGTCACTCCAACTTGCTTTTATGACCATTTATGAGAAAGATTTTAATAATACAGTGTATTAAATGTAATTGACTTGAGAACAACAAAATCAAATATGCTTAAAAATTTTATTATCATGTGATAGTAAATGACTTAGTGATATATGATTTCTTTCTTAAGAGTATAGCTATGTCACCCACCCAGGTGAATTTTGAACAGTATATATGTTTACGGTACTGTTTTGTGTTAAGGAATGTGTTTTTCATATTGGTAAATTTCAAAAACTAAGCCAAAAAAAAAAAAAGGGCTTTGCTAACTGGGCCCTGCCTCTGTGAAGCCAGGCACAGGATCCAGGTGTGAATCAGAAGGGATGATGGAGTGAAATTTCATACAGCACCTTAGTACTGTTGACTAGAGGTTATCCAATAGATGATCTAGAGGTTATCCAATTGAGGTTATCCAATGGATGATCTTCATATTAATTTACACTAAAAATAGATTCCAGAAGCCCAGATGCTGCAATACTGTTTTAACTACACTTCTGGATCTTGTAAAAATGTACAGTATTCTTAGTACTCTCAGAATTCAAGGATGCGTGTGCCTATTACTTCCATGTGTTTTCTTTAATATTAAATGGATTTTGCCAGCACATAAAGCTCAGGTGACATTAGATTGGCAACAAAATTTTTAGTATATGATAAAGTCTTTTTTAAAGAAGAATGTATATATGAATTTCAGAGTGAGATTGATACTTAAAAATATATACTATAACAAACTCTAAATTTATGTCTTTTTTTAAAAAGATTTTATTTTATTCAACATTAGCTCTTGTATGAAAATACTAGGAAGTTTCTCAAGGCACAATCTACTTTATGGAAAAAGTATAAATTTTTTAAAAATGTATTTTATTTTAATGGTACATTTTAGATGTACATAGTGATAACATCCATCATAGGGGATTTGTACCTGTACATGATATATCTTGTTGCTTCTTTTTTCCCGTCCCCCTCCCCTCCTTTCAACCTCCTCCTCTCTCCTTATTTACAAAAGCTTTGTTTCCATTTTTTCCTTCCATTACTTATTTTTCTAGTCCCTCTGTTCCTTTCTCCCTCCCCCTCTGTTGTTCCCTTTCTCATTTGGACATTTTCTTCCCTTTCCCAATATAATACATTTTAGTCTTTATTTACACTTTTAGTTTCTCACACCAGAGAAACAATGCAGCATTTAAACATGTGTGTCCTATAGGAAAAAATATAAATTACTGCAGCATGAGATTATGAGATTTCAAAAGACATAAAACATATGAATTGGATCAAAATATTTAGGTACTAGCATATAAAATATAAGCTATGGCAGTTGTACATGATGCACACAGATACGTTTTAAGTTAACTTCTTAATTTTTAGATGATTACATATTTACTTCTTTCTGTTTTGTGTTATAATTTTATGCCTTTCAGTTCCACATACATTTTAAATCCTATGAAATATCATTTATACATATGTGTGTGTGTATATATATATATATATAGAGAGAGAGAGAGAGAGAGAGAGTAAATAAAATGTACTTAGATTCTGTGCCTTGATATCTTTCAGAAATTTTGGAAATTCCTGCTCATAATAATATAAGATATACTGCCGAGTTTGAATCCCAATAGTCAACAAGTAGAATAATGGATTTAAGGCTACAAGTGAGGAATTTAGAGAGGTTTAAATTATTTTCCTTACAGAATAAGGTCTGGTGAATTTGATAAAGGTAAGCCTTTAGGTGAACGAGTATCATAAAATTTCACAATGGCCAGCCAGAGTTAAAAAATTAAGAATCAGTTATGTATAGTCTCCAGTACTAAGACATCTTATAAGTTGTATTATCCTAAGATGCTAGTAAAAAATTATGATTAGTAATCAATATTTAAGGAGACAGTGACTTTTTATTTTCTCTAAGATCATATCTTAGATCAAGGATTAGCAAACTCGTTCTCTTGGGGTAGACAGCAAAACCTTTGTAGCTATGTTGGGCACCTAATTTCTGTCATAACTACAAACTTTGTCGTTATAGGGTAAAAGCAACTTGGGAAAATAAATGAGATTTTATTCCAACAGATTTTTTTTTGAGAAAAATAAAAGGCAACAGATCAAATTTGTCTCTGTGACCAAATATCACTTTCTTCTTACTAAAGTTACGAGGATGTGATGTAGCGATCCTCAAAAGTAGCCTCTTTTGATTGGTATACTACCAGTTTGGGGAAAGGCATAACTAGACCAATTAGGACATTTAAAATTGGGTTACCTTTCATGTTTTCCACATCTGGATTATCATCAGAGTGAGGATATATTCAATGACTGAGCCTGGAGTAAATATTCAAGGTCTGAGAATTTGGAGGAAATGAATGAGATTGTCAATCTGCTCAGCCATTAATTTAAAGGTCCGAAACTTTTCCCCACCTGAGAGTTGCAGACGGAAGTTGCCTCTCCACAGTTTACCTGACATCTGGCCTGCAAAATAGTTCTTGTCACAGCAGAATCCCAGGAGCTCACCACGAAGTAGGAAAGTTTATTGAGAAAGCAGTAGGTAACAAGTGGCTGGAGTAAAGCAGAATCTGAGGGCCTTTGAGAGTCCAACAATGAAAATTATATTCGTACTCTAAGGAAAGCACAATGGTATCCTGGGGAAGCTGATGACAGGAGGACGCAGATAAAGAAGCAACACTAAGTTTTAGCAATTGGCATGAAGAGTTTTTGCTACTATTCAGACAAATGATAATTCTTTCTTAGCTATTTTGTCATTTGCCCTTTTAAATTCTATCTTTTGTGCTAAAAGAGAAAATTTTTTCTTCTAATATTTCATTTATTTCAAATATTGACGTGTCTTTGTTATAACTAGTATTGAGACATGTTATATTCTTGGATTTTTTTCAATCTTTTCTCAAGTTTATTTATTTCATCTTCTATTTAGGCAATGATACAGGACCGTGGATGATTATTTTATTCCTTAACTTATAATGATTTATCACTTTATTTTCCTGCTCAAATTATCCCAGCATTGGCTACTGCGAAACTGGGAAATTTTTTAGCACCCAGTCATCATGATATTCTATCAATGTATGTCTGTGTGTGTGTGTGTGTGTGTGTGTGTGTGTGTGTCTATGTGTGTGGGTGTGTGCATGAATCTTTTTTTTTTATTCTGGAAATACAATCTGCTCCAGCTCATCTTGTATGTGGATCTTCTGTGCCAGTCCTAATATCATCTATTTCTCAAGAGAACCCTAGTTCTTTTGATTTGAGAATTTTATTGATATTAAGATCCAACATATTGGTTTAGATATCTGATGAAACAACTCTGATGGAAGCACCCTTAGGGAGATCGCGTTGCTGAACTGTTTTAGTCTATCTAAAGTTTGCAGACTAACAACTGAAGTCCTTAATGATTTTGGGTAAAATCTGCCGGAATGTTTAGATATACTTACAGCATAACATTTATATAAAGAGATGAAAAGTGGAGGTTCATCGACTTACCAAAAAACCCCACATATTGATGTTAACAAACAATAAACAAATAACGAATAAGAATCTTGACATTCAACACTGATGGCTATTACACCATTGTGATTCAATCACCTTCCAAAAATCCCACCTCTGGACACACAAACCTCTTTTTTTTTTTTTTTTTGTGGTGCTGGGGATCGAACTCAGGCCCTTGTGCTTACAAGGCAAGCACTCTAATCACTGAGCTAAATCCCCAGCCCCAAACCTCTTGAGGGCACTTTACATGTAAACCAAAGCATAAATATTTCCCATAAGAGGTCAAAAAATATCTTGCAATTAGCAGCACATGGCTGGAAATTTTTGATTTAGCAAAAATGGCAGAATAGGAGACCCGAATAGCACTGTCCAGCAAAAGGTGGAAAAGTTTAGGGCACCAAGAATACGAAATGACCACAGTGGCATATTTTCATTTAGGGTTTCTTACACTATCGTAATAATCTTAGGCACTTAGAATAAACATGAGAATTTTAGACTCCTGCACATACGATTTTCATTAAATTAAATATTTCAAGTTAATAAAAATAGAAATTGACAGTAGGTTTATTTTTTCATGTGTACTGTATATTGTTCACAATGCCTCCTTCACATTAGGTCATAAATACTTTTAGAGGTACTAAAGATTTTAAAAAGATATATTTAAATATATTATTGAATTAGTTCATGTTAATTATTAAAATTCTACAGAATATAGAAGTAGATAAAATGAAAATCATCCACCTCTCTCCATTCCTGCCCCTATTCCCACTCTCATGTCATTTCCTAGACAGTACTGTCAGGACAATATCATTTTGTATATTTTTTTTAAATTTTGTATATTTTAAACATATTGCCTACATATTATGATCGTGGTAGTGATATTATCTCGCACGTGTTAAGTAGACATAAGCAACGAGATAACGTTTTCTATATTTATTCATACTTATCTTTTACAAAAACTCTTTAGGTCATGCTGTTACTATTTCTACAGTAACATGTAAAAATATAAGCCCGTGTCCAGAAAAGTAAAGAATTTGTTCCATTTTTACTCTTCAGTGACAGGAACGTACTTTCAAATCAAATTTCTGACCTCACAGGCCATATTCTTCACGTAACGCTTTTATCCATTGCAATTTTCAAATTTCTTCCCAACTTGCCTTCAATAATAAATAATATTTCTCATCTCATTCCGTATTGGAATATATTGATTTTCTTACTACTTTGAACAGTTGCATAGAACTTGGTTTCATATTGTAACTGCATTTGAAGTTTACATATTTCCATGTAATTTTTTAAACTTTTCACATAATCAGATTTGACTTTTGTTTTTTGCTTCTTGCCTTTCCATAATGTTAGGCTTTACCCAACCCATATGTGTAAGCAACATCCATACATTTTTCTCTGATTTTCTTTGTTTGTTTTCCCTTTTATAATTATATTCATTTGTAATTTATTCTGCATTATTATCTTTTTCTACCAAGTTGACTTCAATAATTTATTGAGTAATCACAATTTTAAAATTGATTTTAAGTGTTCCTGCACAATATATAAAATGTTCATGAAGAAAACAAAATAGAAACAAATATGGTTAAGATATTATAGTCCTTATGGATTTATAATCATCCACACTTACTAAATTGAAAGAATTTATTTTTAGAAAAGTGGAGCTCCATGTGCAAATTTTGCTAATGGGCCAAGAATTCAAAACTTTGCAGAGTGAAAAGCATGCTATTTTCAAAGTATTAGAAACACATAAGAAAAAAAAATAAACAAAATTTTAGCTTTCAAAGTTATGTATTCCACACTATACAAGGAAATATTATCTTTTCCCATGTCATTGTAGACCTCTGGATATGTAATAGACCTGAAGCGTTTCTTGATGTGTTTCACAGAATCATCAGGCTCATTCTAATATATGTATTAAGCAAATCTAAACGGAAGTCTAGCAGATTGCGGTCTGTGTTGCTATGATACACAGATATCAAAAGTGAAATATCAAATCCCTACTACAGAACACTGATGTTGAACACAATAAGTATTACAAGATAATAATACCTCATGGTGTAATAGCTAAAATTTTACCTGGTTAAAAATTCTACATCTATTTGTTGTCAGTGTTTTACTACTGGAGCTCAGGAAAATAGTATAATACACTTTAACTTTATGGCAGACAAATCTGGGGAGAATTTCTCAAGTGCTGTTTTTCTACAGAGTATATTGAAATTTTACGCAGAATAGTGTATCTGACTGAAGGTTGCATCACCCCGTCCCAACGATTCATCCATTAGACATGAAATTGTTGCTGCGCTAATTGGTTGATAGACTTCAGCCTCAAAAGTTGATATATTTTTTAATGCTTCTCCAAGAGTAAAGCCATAATTCCTGAGTTTGCGTCACGCATGCATCCATCAACCTCTGTGTTTACAGGCACATATGGAGAGCTTATTTGTTTATTTTTAGATGTAATACCCCTTTGAGTATGATTGTACAAACATGAATCAGGAATAAAAAGTGTGACAGAATTCTGGATGGCAATATTTAATTTTACTTTAAGAACTCATTCTCAACATTTCTCATGTGTTGAAAATGAAGCTTGTAATTTCCCAAAGGTATGCAGTGGAAAATAGATAATATTGGGAAATTCATGAGTGATTTATTCTTCTATGATGGAAATTATGGACATAAAAGAAAAATTGTTTCTGAAAGCATTTAGGAATGTATGGAAAGATGTCTAAAATGAATATAAACAAATACGCCATTAAAAATTCAGTAAGTTCATTTCTTCTCAGCTTCTAGCCCTGCAGAAATAGGAAAGCACATATATAATAATTGGATCAGAGGGACAGTGGTTGTGTTTTTCTCCTCATCTCCCAGCATTGAGCTCAGGTTTTGTCTATAAGTAAAGAAAAGGGCATGGGAAGGTAAGAGAGAAAAAAATAAAAGCGAGTAACAGTGACTTTTGAAAGAACTCTGATCAGATATGTTCTCCTCAGTGAGTGCCTTTCTTTATTTATTTAGTGGGAGACTTCTCTCTGGGTATGAGGATATTTATTATTAACTACTGAATTTTTGCTATATCTAGAAACTTCAGTAGAAAGTGACATCTGAAAATAAATTGGTAAAAATGATTAAAAATAGCAAATATAGAATATTTTATTTGAAAATTTAACAAAATATGATTTTCTGTGTTATTTGGCCTATGCTGCAGCCATTATCTATATCTCTTTTCTATGTCCTTAACTTCATTTTGGAGAATGGTCTGCCTCATTTCTTATCTTTTTATCATCTTTCTTTAAACAGAATTTGGTGGTTGTTTTAATCATTGTGAATTTAAAATTTCTTTCTAGTGATAATATTTAATATTAAGAAAGTATAAAAGAGATAATATAAATCTTATATGGCATTTCGTGTACATTCATTTTATTGCTCTTTTCATGGACTGATACATTGCTATTTTAAAGTTAGGAGAAATTTATAGAGCAACCTCAAAAGATGAAGAGCTTCCTTAAGTTATTTTAATGCTTAATTCACTTTTCTTTTCCTCCCACAGCTATATCTTTCACATGACTAAATTGCAGCTGGATCATTTAGATGAGTCATTCCACATGTTATATCAGACATAGTCAATGAACTGAGAGAAGGGAGGGAGGCAGCACATAGTCTGGCAGTTTGATCAACTGCACAGTGTAAGCGAAGACACGGTGAAAGATGAAGCAAAGAAACACCTGTTCTACAGATGACTGGGGATCCAGACTTCCAGTGAGATGGGGTGATACCCTGGAAAGCTGGAGGATGGTATTTTAAAACAACTCTTTGAAGACTGGGATATAATTAAGGGTAAAAAGAAAAACTGTAGGCCTCGTTTACCACTTTGGGCATTTGAAAGTAAAATATTATTGGGTAATTATACAAATTCCTTAAAAATTGACAAGCACTGATAACTATCACCACTTTAGAAGGAGTAACACTTACTTTCCCACCTTTATTTAGTTGAAGCAAATTTCTTACAACCAGAAATAGAACTACACTCTCATCTTGGTTTTTGTGTGTCTTTGGATTCTCTACTTTTAGAACATAACAGTTCAGGACATTACAATGTACAGAATAGCCCACATAACTGTTTATGGTACACGGAGTAGCTCTAAAATAACATAAGAATTATCATGTTAGCAAATAAACAGCATGTGGCTCCTGGATTAAAATGTCACTCTATCTCACCTTGCTTCGAAAGAAGCAAAGTCCTGAAAACTATAATTAAAAGCTGGTTACTAAAAGGAATATAGCTGCTACCTGCCTTGTATCCATGTCTTTTTGTCTCATTCTACAATTGGATTAAATATGAACAGAGAGATGGCTTAAACTGCCAAGGTTCCAGGGCTATTATTTTGGGATTTAGCACATTTGCCATGTGACATGTACGTCCTAATGAGACATCAGTGTGGGATGTCCTCTGTACTGAAACTCTAAATACACCTAAATATCATTTTGAATTCTTGTATGATTTGCTAACTCTAGTTCATTAATATTATCCAGCAAAAAAAAAAAAAATATTAGCCAGCAGCGACATCTAAGGCAATGCTGGAAATACTAGATGTGGCTCAAAATCATAATGCTGTGAAAATTAAACAAGATAAATCCACAAAAGGAACAGAGATGAACACTGGATAACTCTTTGCTTTTGTAAGAATTTGGACAGAAATTTTTACAAATTTTCTTAATTAAAAAACATTGCTGATGTTAGAAATACAGTCTTTACTGTTACAACTGAACAGAGAATGCATATGCGGTAGTTATTTTTTCTCTCAAGCTGTATTTGCAATGGACATTTTGATGTGGCCGAAGAATACCTATCTGGAGTCCATCAGTGACATTAATGGAAGGAAAGGTGAGATCAATGAATAACGACTAAATCCAAAATGAGTTTTAAAACCATACAATTTGAGAATTTCTGCTGTGCTGTTTTTCCCAAACTAGCAGAGAGAGGTGGGAGTTTATTGTGCAATTGTGACAATATGTTTTTGTGTAATGAAATTTCAAATCACTTGTAGAAGAAAAACAAAGCCAGAAAACAGTTATTTGTTGAATGTAGACATGTTTGGTACAGTTTGATAGAAATGTCTTGTCTTCCTGTTACTAAAATATTGTAGAGAGATACCTTTCTCCATATTTTGGCATATGTTAAATGTATGTTATTATGAGGTAAAATATACACATACTAAAACTTAAAATAGGAAATACCTCAGTTCATGAACACTTCTGTTCACCAACAATTCAGTTCACAAACATAAGTGTTTGGCCAAATTTTGCTTCCTTTTGTGAACGGTTGACGAACTGGTTGAAAAGGTTGACAAACACAACCGTGGCCATCTTCTCCACAGGAAAATGAAAGCGGCCATCTTCCCCAGAATCACGGAACGAATTAAGTGTGTGAACCACTCTGTCTCATGAAAATTCATACTTTATATTTCTGCTTCCCCTACACAGCATGTTTTGTGTGACAGAAATATAAAAGTACTGTATTCAGTCAATGAAAAAGGAAAGCAAATGACTTAACACATGAAAGCATACTCAACACATTTACCATTAATCAAAAATAAAATAGGAAATATTTAAAATTTTACCTATCAGATTAGAGAATGTGTACCAAACTTGTTAATGAGATTTAGCAATAGTGCTGGAAACAGAAAGTTTTAAAGGCTATTGCAAGAATTAGTAATTTGATACAACCTCTAACATTTTATCTACATGTAATTTAATGAATACTTTTTTTATTACTAGCAAGTGATTTTTCTGTAAAATAAATTTCTTACTCTTTTGTAAGTTTCTGAATACCACTTTTCCATTTGTTATTTGTCATTTGATAGTTTTAGCATAGGTTTTGTAGAAAATGTTTGAATTTGTATTATTTTATACCATTAAATGAATTAGTTTTTCTCCTTTACATTTTCTTATTTTTCTGGTTTTAGAAATGTTTCCTTACATAAAAACATAACAAACATTTAAGAAAGGCTTAACATTTTGTTGTTATTGTGCATTAGGTTTGAAATGTTATTACAAGTATTAATCATAAAGAATTGTAGAATTATAAAATGATCCTAAAATGTTATAATTATTAATTTTTCCTGTATTTGCTTTATGCATATTCTGATTATATATTTAAAGGGATGCTATGCATGTACCAATTCCCAAAAAAGAATCTCACTATTCTGCACTGCAAATATAGAACAATGAAAGGGAAAAAATAAAGGTAACATAACAAATAAAATAACTTAAAAATATCATTACTTTTCACCCATTTTACCCGAATAGTCCAGCATACTGCCTAGGAAAAAAGTATGGTTATTGATTAAAATTTCAAACCATTAGGTACAGAATATTTCTTGTAATATTGCTGGAATACGAGTTCATATGAATTTTTATAAAGCAAAGGGACTAAAATCAACTTTTATAAATTATGTTTCATGTGAAGTCTTTGGAAACCAAATTAATCTATCAAATATTTTATTTTCTGAATTTTTCTTAACAATATGGACTGTGCAGTCTACTTAAGATATTGCTCATTCAGAGATAGTAATCTTTCTATTTCTGGACTCAGTGTGGTGAATGAATGATATCGTGTGGGAAAGGACACCCCCCTGCAGACCTTGTGACTACAGTCGTCCCTTCTCCATTAAGTATACATGAAAGCAGCAGACTTTTAAAGGCTATTAGTGTACATCAAACAGATTGTCATAATCAGTCAAATTTATAATAATCAATAAAAGTGACTGATGGGGCCTTTAGAAATTGTTGTATTCAGCAAAGAAGTACTATTAAACTCCGGATTGGAAAGAAAATACAGTTTAATTTTTAATCAAATGTGCAGAAAGATTTTTTTCCTTTTGAAAAAATATCTATTACAGTTTTTAGGATCTTAACTTGATCTGAAAAGAGCTAACGTAGAATTCAGGTATATCAAATTCTAAAGATTTGATAAATTCCATTCATTTTCTTCCACCTGACTCCAAATAAAAATAAATAATAAATAAATGAATATACGTCAAGAACAATCTTTGTCTTTTTAAGCTAAATTTACTTCATTAAAAATGGTGGCATAATGTACATTGGAAAATAATCAATTGTCCTTATAGTTTTTATTTAATGCATTCTTTTCTCATTTTTCTTTTTCTCAGTAATTTCTTTAGAATTAAGGAATTTGTATATATTTTAAAATTACTTGCCATAGAATAATAACATTGTCATTTTAATACTATAAAACACAACCTTCAATGTATAACTACTATTTAATCTTTAATCTCTTAATTTTTGTCATTTCCTTTATGTGTAAAAATATATTTAATAGAAGATAGGTAAAAAGACAAAAGTGGAGTAAAATATACATAAAACCAAAAATAAATTCTGCTTATATCAAAAGTTACAAGAGACAAGACACATTATTTTAAGCCTAAAGCAAAGTGATATGTCTCTTTATGACAAAGATTTTATATCTAATTCAAAAGAAATTCACAAGAAAGCCCACTGACTGATAATAATAAACATCATAAAGAGATAGGTCACTTTACCTTTCATTCATGGAGAAAGACAGATAATGCTTCATGATGTCAAAAAAAGACAAGGAAATACAGAAATGAAAAATAACAATTCAATGATGTCTTATACTTAAAAGATGTCAATTACGCCACTTACATGTTGCCTAAATATTGTGGCTTCATGCTTTTAAAACATCTCAAGCTCTATGGAAAATTGTGTTGACTTTAAACACAGAAGTCCTCAGATGATACTGAAGTAATGTCAGTGTGTTCTGATCAAACACGAACACTAATACCCCTAACACCCAGATCCCTACATATTCCTCTAAGTGTTTGAATCTATCTTCAGCTGAAGATAATTTCTCCTAGAATTAGGGAACCGCAGAGAGAGCACAGCTTCAGTAAGTTTCAATGGGGCATTTACATTCAAAATAGAATGGATAATTATTGCAATATTTCAAATATTAGCACAAAGATTCTAAACTCATAAACAGCATTTCTTCTGATTTGGGGAGCAGGCACTAGCTAAATCTATATTGGATTGGTCGTATTAAAAATATCATTACATACTAGCGTTTTGCAAAATAAATTGCATGGATCAACAGTTCCGTGATGTCAGAATCTATCATAGCACAGAAGGACGTTGTGGTAAGAAATATTTAGAGGGCATGTTAAACTGGTATTCTTATTGCAGAACTCTCCAGAAGTTTCGGTGTTATAAGGGCCACCAGGACTTTGCGAGAGAGAGTTGATACACCACGTTCCAGACATATTGATGACAGAATTTTTTGCTTCCAGGAGAATTTTTCAGACATCGTATTATATAGGCACTGAGATACTTGTTGAAAAAATTTTGGTCACCCAACTCTAGAAACATCAAGAAGTAATTTTAATGAAAATATCTGTGTGCCAGTACATGAGAGATTTATTAGTGTGACTTCGTAGTGGTAGGAGACTAAAAAGTGTGCATAGTATACAAAAATACATAATAGGAAGTTGGATTTTTCCCCATTTCTTTTTTTTTTTTTTCCTATCATTATTGTGTGTGTGGGTACTTAGTGAATAAGTTGATGGAGACATTCTTCAAATCCTAACAGACCAGGAAAATAAATGGGTGCCGGAAAAAACTTTTTCTCGGTTCTAGTGTTTTCAGAGATCATTCAATAAGCAGAAGTGAATTTTTGTGAGCATCAGTATTCTAGTGTCAATATATTTTTAAGTTATCTTAATGGCTCATAGAAAGAAATCTTATATTTACTAGTTTTAACAATGGTATGTGGTGTTAATTTCAAATTGTTTTTATTGAATGGTACATTTGCAAAATATATGAATAATGTTGTTCAGGAAAATGAAAAAGAGACAGGGAATGAGAATCAAGCCCATGCTTTTGGTTTGATGTATATCTGGAAGGTCAGTGCTTTTCAAACTTGAATGCACATTACGATCTCATGGGGTCTTTTAAACACACAGCTTCTTAGACCTCACTTCCACAGATACTCCTAATCACTAGGTCTGACATCTATCTATGTAATTGATTTTTTAAAATCCCCCATATTATCTGAAGCTTTTGATTCATAGATATCCTTTAAATATATGATAATCATTATTAAATTAGAAGGCAATCACCAAATTACATGATTATTCTTTTCTTCCAGTGACTATATTCTCTTCATTTTTTTAGAGGATTTGGTATGACTATTGAGTCACAAAGCAGATTCATCAAAAAGAATTATATAGTACTTATATTTTGTCTTTAAGGAAAGACCAGCTTTATTGTATTTTAGCCATAATATTCATCAAAAGAAAAAAAAATGTAGTACTTCATACTTATTGATGACCAACATACTTCAAAGAGGGAAAAGTGGCTTATTCATTACAAAATGACACTTTAAAAAAAGAAGAGGGATTTACAAGATGCAAGTGGTAATCAATTCGTTAGTAAAATTTGTGCATATCTTGCCAGCCATCAGCAATAAAAACCCAGAGACACAAGGGATTCTGCATTTTTCTTCTAAATTTGGTAAAAGAAGTGGATAGTTATAGAGAAATTCAACTGGATGAAGAGGGACACAATCTAATAGTAATAAATGGAAAGGGAGAAGGCTCAACAGGATCTGTCTGCCCAGCTTCTTCTTGGTTTTCTGGCTATAAAGAGGACACCTGTCATCTGAGAATCTTTGCGAAGGACAGGCTGACTGTCACCATACTAGGTTTTATAGCTTATAGGGCAGAAAGGAAATCCTGGATTCTCTGACCCACTTTACGGGACAGAGCAGGGAAGAAAAAGACGAAAACTTCTCATGTGGTTTTCTCAATTCCCTTTACCTTAAAACCCTCAATTTGTCAAAAGTCACCACATTTTAGGATGTCAATACTGAGATAGTAAGCACAAGTTAAATAAACACTAAATTTTTCCCTCAATATGTCTTAAAAAATAAAACTTTGAAATGTTTGTTTTGTAACCAAAAAGTCTCAGGTTTTGATCCATATTCTTTTAATGAATACTGTACTCACATTTATTTAGCAGATACTTGATAGCAGGCACTGAGCTTCATGTGAAAAAGACAAATTTGATCTCTATCTTAAAAAGAATCACAGTTCTTTGACTGTTGAGCAAAGTCTGCACTAGTGATGTGATATGTGATATGGTAGCTAATAAATATGTAAAAATGTATAATCGATATTGAGAAATGAGAAGAGAATGTTAAAATGAGAAAGGGTAGAAGGGAGGAGGAAGGGAGGGACAAAATAGAGAATGGAAGGAAAAAGTGGAAACAAAGCTTTTGTAAATAAGGAGGGAAAGAAGGTTGAAGGGAGGGAAGAGGAATAGGAAAAAAAGAGGAAGCAAGGTATGTCATGTACAGGTATAAATTCCCTAAGATCAATGTAATCACCATGTAGCTCTAAAGTGTACCACTAAAATAAAAAGTTATGTGAATAATGCACTTTTAATAATTGTTTTGATTTGCTTATATAGTCAGTTTTCTCATCTTTAATAAAGTACATTTTAGTTTCTTTCTTATAGAAATACTAGAAAAATTTAAGGTTGCTGATCACTGTATAGTTTTTGTGTGTCTTTGACCATTTTTGTTTTCCTCATTGGCTTTGGGGGAAGCTACCTTAAATGCATTAACATGCCCTTTTTTGGGTAAACAAGGAGCAAAAGCAGACCTTGAATTCACCAGATAATTATGTTGTGTTCCAGCCTTTCACTACGTCTGTGTAGTTGATCTTTGTGTGTTGAATTAGAAATAGTTATTTAAAGGAGAGCTATTAACTTCCAAGGAATAGAAAATTCCATGGATAATAGATCGCAGCAACCATTATAGTCTCAAATTCGTCAGCCGTATAAATTAAATTTGCGTATCTTTACGTGTCTGGCATTTAATATATTGACTGTTACTCTATAGGAAGACATAAATAAAGGGGAAGATACAATATAACATGAATTAATATAAGGAATAGATATTCCGTAATGGTTCAATGGTGTGCTCCAGTTATTTGTGGTATTCATTCTTTCACCTACTTTGATGTTCTTTGTGGAAAACTTGTATGTAATTGTTAATTATAATTTTGAATTGTAATTAATTGACCTTTTAAATTATGTCTACTCACATATATTATACTGTGGTATTTGTGTTTATATTTGTAAACTCTTAGTGGTTATTCACATAAAATTGTTTTCTTCATCCATTATCCACTCATCTTGTCTCCTTATTTACTCTGGGTAAAGGAATTAAAAAAAATAGTAGCAATAAGAAATATCACTTACTTGATTAGAGTCCTTCAATTCGTTCTCCGGAATGCCTTTGAAATACCTAAATAAACCAAACAAAATTTCTAATCCCTGTATTTCAAAGAGGACTTATGAGTTTTCAAATTTACTATCCAATAACACAGAGTTTCCATAGCAACTGTGTAGAAAAACACAACGCAAACGTTACAATACCTGATGAAAGAAAAATACTTCATAGGCACTCAAATACTTTTTTAAAAATTAGATAATAACCTGTCTTTCAGTAACACACTATGTTTTACACACAAAGAGAACTTCATATAGACTTTCCTGTAGAACCGGTGCATCCACATCCATATCTATATCTACATACATACATAAATGCCAGCTCATTTCAAAGAAGACACAGAATTTGTACACTGGGATAAATTCTATTCTTGAGTGACTGGTCTTCTTGGTCAAAAAGTCCTGCTGCTATTTTAGTAATTGCTAGATTTGTAAACACTGACTATATGCAGAAAATGTAAACATAACACAGAGAGCTGGAAAGGCATGTTACCATCATTTAATTACCTTTAAAATAAATATTTTAATATAAAATAATGGTGATAAAGTAATGACAATGAGTACAAAACAATTAAATTTGTTTGCTGTAATGGCAGAAATAGGTTCAAAGTAGACATGTTTATGGAATGAAGAGGAACAGTAATTATGCATAAATTATCAACTTAGAGAAAGCAGACATTTTAGATGTATTTGAATAGAAAATAAATTGTTTTCAAAAATAAACTTTAGAAAAAATAAACTTTATATTTTAGAACAGTTTTAGATTTGTAGGAAAATTGAGAAGACTATATGGAGTTCCCATAGAGACCACATATATTTATAATATTAATATTTTATCTCACTCTGATACATTTGTAACAATATAATGAATCAAACAATACATTATAATTCCCTAAATTTTCCTTTATGCATATTTACTTACATTTCACCTAACAACTTTGTCTGTCCTCAAATGTCATCAAAGACCCCTCTTTCCATTTAATTCTCTTATCTCCTTAATTTCTTCTATGTGACATTTTCTCATGATTTCTTTTTTATGAGAGTAGTTTTGAGGAGTATTGATCGGGTATTTTGTAGAATATTGCTGTACTAAGATCCTTTTTGATTTTGTTTTCATAATTTCACACAGCTATACCTTCTGAGGAACACACACACACACACACACACACACACACACACACACACACAGGGCTAATGAACAATTTAAACCGCATCATACGAAGAGTTCACCCTGTCAAAATGATTTATCATTGTTCACATTGACTTGATCGCCGGTGGGGATAGTGTTTGTCAGATCTCACAGGTATAAAATTACTTGTCTGTACCCCTAGCCAGGTTCTGTGTTCCTTGGGAGGAGAGTATGTGCTGTCCACATGCAAAGAGGGGAAGCTATGCTGCCCCCATGAGATCAGAGCATCCACACAAATTTTTGGAATTCTGCTTGAAGAAAAGGTTTGTCTCTTTGTCTCCTCTTTCTCTCTATTTATTTAATCATTTGGTTTTTTTTGTACACTGATGGATAGTTATATAAATTGTTATGGTTTATACTGCATTGTTTATTTATTTATTTATTCTTTATTTATTTAGTGCTGGGCTGGAACTCAGGGCCTTGTGCTTGCTAGGCAGGCACTCTCAGCACTGAGCTAAATCCCCAGCACAATAATTTTTTATTATTGTACTCAGTTTATTTTAGCTTTGCCTATTACGAGCTTATTTTTGGCATCGTCATATACTTTAGGCTCATCTTATATATTTCTAGTGTGTTATTGGCCAGTTTTTCCTAGAATCTTTGCTTCCTTTTGTTGAAGATAAGTATTAGAAGCCATGTTTGAAGTGTCAGGTGTCCTCATTGTCCTGAGTGGATGTTTCTTCTGAACTCAGCTGACAGAGCAAGGACATTTGTTCACATATACTGATATGTGTATGGGATATATCTGTGAGCATCTCTATATGTATTTATCTTTATATTAAGATAAATACAAATTTACTCTGCTGTTGCCAGTTTGAAACAATACTACACATATCATTTTAGCCTTCTTTGTGTTTCTCTGTAAACTGATGGCCACCTCCCCTCGTGTCATTCGCCACAAACTTACTACATTTTTCAGTTCCACTACACATGTCAGGTAGTGTACTAATCATTCCCCTACATCTCTTCGGAAAAGAACGTTACAGCTACAGTACAATATTTCTTTGCAATACCTTCGCTTTTAGTGTTAAAGATTTCATTTATTTCTAATGTTTCAGGTCAGCTTTTTTTCCCTCTATTCCTTTCAGCAAAGTTGTTAAATTTTAATATAGTTAAAATCTTTTCTCGCAGTATGAGTCTTATTGTACGAAAACATGGCCTCTTAAATGTACTTCTTTTTCAGTTTGCATGTATTAACACACATGTGCTTTAAAGTTCTATGGATGTTTACCATTGTATAGTGTTATGTATCCTACTCGCTCATGCAGGTGATTTTACTTCCCTGAAAACCTCACTGAGCTTGCCCAGTTCAAATCTCTCTCTTTCCCTGGCTCCCCAAATTTTTCAGCCACATTCACACACAGATATCATATATTTTTCTGTGTGCTTCCCTCAAAATAAATAATGCTTACATATAATTGATATGATTATGAGGAGCTGATGTGTGAGCCAAAAATATTCTTATTGAGCATTCAATGAGTTTTCCTGGTGAGTGTTTAAGTACTCTTTATTTTGGAAGTATTGTCTACTATTTTACAGAAAATTGTTAACTAAGTGATGTGGAGTAACACTTAGGTTTCTGCACCTGGACAAAACCCTTTGCAATCAAAATCCCTTCCCTTAGGGAAATGGATATGGTCAGTGCACCAACAGTAAAAGCCATTTCTAAAAATTTGATCTTGTGTTACTGTGAGAAAAATCCTTTTTAAAAAATTTTATCACATGAAATATTTTCATTTTTTTTGTAAACTAACAAAACTGAAATCAAATGACTTAAATCAACTTTTCATTTACACAAATTATGCATTTTTGATCACGTGTAACTCCCAGTGGGAGGAAGGTTGAGTCTCTGACCCGTCTATCTGCTCTGGAAGCCCTGTAGGCACCTCATAAATTTTTATCCAGTGTTAAGTTTGGCACTAAAAATATTTATTCAAAGTCATGAAAATGTCCCTTTAATATGCTGTTTCCATTCACCCAGGGTAATTTAAAGTTTTTCCTCAAACTTTGAGCAATATTTGCTTATACTGGACAATGCTTGAAAGTCTTTCTTATTCTTAGTTCTAAAATTTTCTCCTATTCTTTCTTTTGTGACTTCAACAGTCCCCTTAAATTTCTGTGCCACAAAATTGGGGAATTTTTTTAAAAAAATACTAATGTGGAGATCATCTTAGATTAAAAAAAAATATTCTATGCTCACTTCTGACCTTTACAACTGAGGTTTCTTTGTTATTCTCTGCCTCTCAAATTACGCATTTAAAAATATATATTTCAATAAATTTGTTCAGCATTGTATTTATAAAAGTCTTCACGGTGTACATATGTGTATACATATATATTCATGAAAATTGTGTCACAGCACATCTTGTTAGTACACTGTTTTGTGTCTCTTTCTAACATTCCTTTTTCATTTAAAAGGGGTTTTGTTTTGTTTTGTTTTTTGCCTCGCTACTAAGACGCTTTTGGCAGTTTTCCTTTTACTTGCTTCTGATAAATCTCTACTTCTCAAGTTTTCTTGTGAAACAAAATTCAGATAGTCCTACACGCTAATGCTTAATACGAGAGGTGAATGTGCACATACGAGCCCTGTAGCGGATGTGAATCTCGGTGGTAGAGTGTTCGGGTTCACTGTCCGGCATTGAGCAGAACAGAAGGTACGTACGGCAGCAGAGCAGGTGCATTTTTAAGGTGAAAGTGATTATATTCAAAGTTGCTTCATAACAAAAATCTAGCCAATATCCTAAAAAAAGCCTTCTAACAAAAATAAATGAAAATGTGTATTTAATCACTCTATGAAAGTGAAGACAATTTGATCAGAAGGATTCTTCTAAGGTCAAACCTGACTTATTTGCCCTTATTTTGACTTATATGTGAATAAACAGTTGCAGCTAAAAAAATTCATAATACCTGCTGAACAAATGGAAAGATGAGACGATGGAAACATTAATTCTAAAGTGATATTTTTGATTATTCTTTAGGAAGAAAATAAGTTCTCAATTATTTTTCACCTAGCCAACCACTATGGTGTGACTTTATAAGAATATTCAAGTTAGAAAAGCTTTCAAATTTGGTAAAATATAAAATATTTTGTTTAAAAATAAATTTATATGTCAAAGAGAAGTGATTATAGTAATAGTGCTCAGACGGATAAAGTCACTCATCATGATGATATACAGCATGGGTAAAAGTAGAGGTCATGCCATTCTTCTGAAAGGTTTTATTTGCATATGTTTAAGGAAGTTCTCTCTATTCAGCTTGGTGCTGACCAGTTTTTCTCATGTAGAAATGAAAAAAAAATGCCTTTTCTAAATTAAGCATTTCTTATGTGTAATAGAACACACATTTCAATTTTAAAATTTTGTTAGCTGTCTCATTTCATCTTTATTTAGATTTTCCTTCAAACATTTAGTAGATTTCCCTCTTTGACAGAACCGTTTTAAATACTTTTCTTTATAAATCTTTATTTCTTTTAAAATAATATTTTTCTAACGATGTCTAATTATTTCATAGCATTGATACTTTATTTTAAGACAATTATTTTTGATCTTGATCACTCCCTCTTTTTATGAGTACTGTCTGCTCCAGAAATTAATGAAAAATTGACATTAGAATTCCAAAATAATTAAAATGGAGACATTTTTATACTTATCTCAGCAGCTCGTCTACGTAACATAATTTTCCCTCTTCAAATATGTAATATGTACTCCAGTTATATGTAAAATATTTGTCTTAATCACAATATGTGAGATGGTTATTGTTACTATTCTCTCTTAAGTAATTACATACTAAATCTGATATTTCACACTAATAGCAATGGCAGACCTGAAACTGTGGACTGCCATTTTAGTCGCAGGCAGTATTTTTCTTTTTATTATCATTACTTGCTACTACTTAAGTACTGGATATTTAACACGAAATCCAAGTTTTCCAATTCTCAAAAAATGTGTGGTCCCTACTATATCTGGGTCCACCTGATGCTCCTCCAAATGTTCACACATCCCATTGTATGGACACACGCACTATACGTCACATACCCACTTAAGTTTCTGATTGACTCAGATGGGCATTTGAGTTTATAATCTTTGATCAGAACCTGTCTTTTTTCCACTGAGCCCCAGTCTAGATTCCAGTTGCTCTTTAAATACTTCCTGACATCAAGAGTCTAACAATCGTTTCTGTCTGCCTAGCTCTCTTCTTATTTAAAGATTAAGAAGGAATTTAGCATAATTGTGCTGTTTTAGCTAAATCTTGAGTCTCCCAGGTGGATTATAAATCCATTAAGCAGATGGGCCATATTTTTCATCAATCTATATCCTGACTCTTTAGTACAATGCTTTGAGCACATAGTTTTAGAAGGAAGCCTTCTATTCTACTTGCACTTCGTATCTAAGGAAGCATGAGAAAGCATGTCAATATTTCGAAATAGAAATTCATGTAAAATAGTTTTTATTCCATAGATTTGGGCACTTTATGTACATGTCTCTTTCTACATTATATTATGTAACTGTCTCAGAAGCTGACAAGAAAACACTTCCTTTAATTTCAGGCAATCATGCTCTAGTAATTAGTTTTGGTTCCAATCAGATAAGGTAATATTTTGAGTAATTTGCAGGCTGGAGATTGAAGCAAATAATGTACGAAATTGCCACAGGTATCATTTTTGGCAACAAGAGTTTGCTTCTGACTCAGGCATGATTCACATATACCATGGAAATATAACCAAAACGTCAGAGGACCTGTAACACTCCATGAAAATCAGAGTTTTAATTTGTTGTAAATGGAATATAGAGATATAAAATCAGGAGTGCAAAAATTAAACCACGTAGAGCATAGAAGTTCAAAGCTCTTAATTAGAGTTTAAATTGTGACTTCGGATTTTTCAAATGCAGTTTAGGTGCTTTTTCTAAATTATAAGGAATGTATTATACGTATTCAAATGCAAGCTTATTCGATTGACAAAGTAAAACACACTTTGGGACAACATTTGAATTACTTTCAAAGTGCTTCAGGATGACTGTAAAAGTGTTAGTTTGGCTTCCATACTGTCACACAAATGCATAACTCTTTGTCTACCATTTTTACCATCATCTTTCAGGAAATTAAAAAGTCCTGGTGCCAAATTCAGTAGCTCTGAATATTCTGGTGCATGAAGACAAGACAGCTGAACTTTTAGCTTCTCTGCAATCAATCATGCAATATCACATTTCAGCTACACTTTGTGTGGTATATGTATTTCACTAATTTAGAGATGGAAATAAGGCAGAGTTTTAATAAATATTTATTGAATTAAGTAATAATCCCATTACTCCATCACTAATTATACAAATTAATGGTAAATGTTAGAGATGTAAAACACTTGATTGATAACTTCAAGATTTTTCCATAATGTTTCTTCTTCGTCATTCCTCTGGCCATATATTTTATTACAAATTATGTTAATTTTGATGACTTTTGCTGAAGTGAACTGCCTTTCCAATCTCTTAGAAAAATTGATCTTTAAGGCAAATATGATGCATTTTTAAACACCATAAAAAATTTTCAAAGAAAGGAAAATCACCAGGGGACAGAAATGAATAGAGAAGTTGGTGCAGGGGAATAAATATGACCTGATGATATAGAAAGTCCTTGGAGAGGGTTCTCCCTAAATTGACCTAGCAGCTAAATTCTGGGAGCTTATTTCCATACTGGGAAGAGGAAGGTGACTTGCTATGGAAAGCATGACTGTTAAACTCTGATTAGAGACACTTTCTTGACTGCTACACTGTAGTTAGTCTCCTATGAGCTCTCTTCTGCGTTAGGCTTCCAGCTCGCTTTAGTAGAGACTTCAGAATCTCTAGAAATTATTTCAACCACAACCCCTCCTCCAGGAGGAGACTGGTCAGGCATGGAAGTTTTCTACAGCACCAAGACACACCTTTAGGGCTGTTATCCAGCATCAGTGACCAGGTGATTCCTTCCAGGATGTTACTGTGCCCTTCAGCGAATAGGGCAGAACAAGTGCTGTTGAAGAAAAAGTACTCTGAAAAGAAATGCTCTGCAGAGTGGTTTTAGGCCAGTTAAAGGAGGAACAGTGCATGCTGCAGCATGCAGGGCAGGCTGGGGAGAAGGCTCAGAGTGACCACGAGCTCAGTGGCCATCGTCTTTTATATCCTCTTTATGATATTAGATCTAAGTCATTCTATCACAACCCTGCTTGCGCTCATGCCAGAAGATTTGGACTGGGCTCAGGGCTCGGCTGGATCTGGCACCGGAAGGTTGGTATCTGGTTCAGTGTGGTGAAGCTGCCAGGCCAGAAGCACTGAAGACCCTGATTGGTATCAGCAGCAGGGTCCTGACGTGGCTCCTGTGCGCTCTGTCTCCCTGATTAACAAATGTCTGCAATAGACAGGTCACGCCCAGGTGTCCTGGCCACTTTGCCATGCCCTAGTCTCCTGCTTCAGGGTGAACCTTGTTCCTTTTAAAATGCAGGCATGAGATAGGTCAAGGTCGCAAAAAAAAAAAAAATCACTCTCCCTTCTATCCACCACTTGAAGATAGTCCCCTTGTCCTCGGTTTCCATGAGAAGGTAAGAGTCTATCTTATATAAACACCAGTTAGATGGTCTGATCCTTCCTGCTGTGAGTACAGTGCTGCTTCTGACTCTGTTGAAGACTCTGTAGTCCCTTCTCTCTACTTGTTACTCTGCCTTGCACACGCCTAGTCCTCTGAGCACCAGGTGAAGTTTTCAGTAAATGACGAACCCTTTTCCCCACTGCTGTAGTTTGCTCCTGAATGAAACTGTCCTCACCACATTAAGTTTATGACTCTATTTGCCTTTGATATGGTCAATACGAAAAATGGGGATGGAAACTACACTACTTATCATCATTCAGAAAAAGTTGAGGAGGTGCGTACCCTTTAATATCAGAGAGAAAAGACACACGGAGGAGCGCATGCGCACACACACGCGCGCACACACAGAACCCTGATTTTCATAAACACGGTAACAGATGATGAAGTCAAAATTCGTAACAGCCATACAGCATTATTATTACCTAGAATTTATAGGAAAAGAGGGAAATTAAAACCACACATGATTATTGAGAATTTTAAAACTGGAAAAAAGCAGGATTAAATAAATAAGTATAAAAAATGTAACTGAAGGAAATAAACATCAAGCAAAAGCAAGAGAAAGTTGAAGGAGGAAAAGGAAGAAGAAAGAGGAAAGGAGTTAAGGACCATTTAGTAAAAAATATTACAACAATCTTTTTTTTGGAGAATACAGGAAACTTTAAGGAGAAATGTAAACAAGTATAAGTCTAACTATAAAAGAAGAGATAATTGGAAAAAAAATGATGTACTTCTAAAATTGAAGGCTAATTTACTATATTTTATAGTTTTTATTTTGTCAGCAGTATTTCCCTATTTTTCTCTCAAACAGATATTCCATTTTAATTTTTCAAATGTTTGCCATTCATCTAGCTAGATAAATGTCTCCGGCAAGCGAATCTGAGCCCCAAATTCAAGGGTAGGTTTTTGATACAAGGAAAATTCCACTATATAACAGAGGAGTTAGTTCATGTGTGCTAATGGATATGATACAAAAGCAATTTTATTGTCCTAATGAAGAAAACATTTCATCTTGATTGTGGGTATATTTTAGGTTCTCGTTGGAATTATAAAGATGCACAGAAAAAGCCAAAGTGAGAATGAGTTAAGGAAGTAGACATTGAAGAAAAGTACTGAGAAGCATAATAAACCTATCGTGTAGACTACATTATATACAGAGTATTTTCATGGAAGCTATGTGATTCAGGTTTTGATTATGAACAGCATAAATAATTCTACATCATGTTCTTTGAAATAGAAAATTTAGTGGATGAGTTGATATAAGTAGTTGAGACAAAACTTAAGAATGTATAAAGATTATGAGGAAAAAACAATTATCATTACAAGTTAAAATACAGGAACTTGGCAGTGAAAGGTTTACAAGTTTTTAAGGATAAACAATGTATTAATAAATATTTTTCAGGCACTTTATATAATATTCAGTATATAATATATATATATGTACTATACCTTTGCTCCACTTACATTTATATAACTCCCTTCCATATACATATGTACCCAGACTTGTGTATGCAAAAATACATCATATATTAGAAATGACAAACAAGTTCATGATAAAAATAAGGGGATTGAATGTTTGGGAAAGACAGAAAATGAAAAGGCAAACTTTTAATGTTGGAAATGTTATTGATGTGTATCTTTACGGGAAACTGTTCTCAAAATTCAAAGCAAGAATCATACTTTGGTTTTCTCAACTAATGTAAGTGTTCTAATCCATGATCCTCCAGCCCCACTATAGTATATGGTGAATATTTTATTTTTTATGAAAGCATAAATTTTGTTTTGAGAAGGAAATTATATTCCACAAGGATTGGAAATTCATTTCATATATTTAAACTGCTGTTTTGTATTCAATTGTATACATTTATCCATTTCCATAATTTTTGCATTTTTAACATGGATAGTTTTAGAAAATCTTGAAGCTATGCCAGCATAGTTTTATGGGTAGAGTACAAATCATTTACACAAAATATATTTTATATTACATTCTTGCCATAAGGTATATATTTGAAATTTTTTATATGTGTACTATATGTATGTATATATAAACACATATGAAAAGTTTAAAGCATAATACTACCATGATACATGCATACCAGTATCTGCAGCAGCACAACTCGTAATAGCTGCATCCTGGAAACAGCTGGTATAGCCATCAACAGATGATCGGATAAAGAAAATGTGGTCTCTATGTATAATGGACTACTACTCAGCTATAAAGAATGAAATATTTGAAACTTCTGTAGGAAAAGGATGCACCTGAAAATATAATGTTGAGCGAAATAAACTAGGCACATAAAGTTAAATACTATATGATATCTGTTATTTGAGTGAGACAAACTAACAAAGGCAATAATAAGAGATGGACAGAAGGGGCCAAGGAGATGGATCTCTTGCAATAGGGAAGTGGGCTAAGGGAAAAAAGCACAAAGGGTGAGGAAGAGGAGAAGGATAAACAAATAGAATATATATATATATATATACAGGAAACTAATTATCTGAAATAATGTAAATAGTATATGCCATAACATGAGCTGAGGTTAATAATATCAACAAAAATGCAAAATGGGGTGGGGAAATTGGAAGAGGAGGGAGGAAGGTGGAGAGAAGGCAAAAGGTATTAAAAAAAAAAAGAAGAAACGAGCTGTGGTATGTACACGCACCCATTCCCCAAGATGATTGTAAACTGCGTGAACTGCAAATATACACTAATAAAACAAAACTTTTTAAAAATGTAGTGACGTTACTTATCAAACTCAAAAATATTATTACTCTAGGGGTTAATGAACAGAAGGGAACATGTGGAGGAAAGCAAAAACAAAAAGGTAACTGATTCTGATTTTATTTTATATATAAATATATACCTAATGAAAAGAATGAATTTTTTAGCTTTTAAAATTCTGAGAGATGGATATAGGGGTGTTTAGAACATTACTTACTATTTTTTATAAATACCATCAAAACACATATAAGTACACATAAAGATATACTTCTACAATATTTTAAAATCAAATCTTGTGGTTGCACAATTGACAGTATAGAAATAGCTTGAAGTAGAGAGAGAATAATGTTGATGACCTATAAAAAAGTTAATATTTCCTTTTCTCTTGTTCCTTATTTTTAAAAGCAGGCATTATTAGTTTTTGCCATGTATAGTTGTTTGAAAATTGAGATGACATTAAATCTGTATTACATTTTTGGGAGTGTGGCCATTTTCACTATATTGGTACTTCCTACCCAAAAGGAAGGGATAGCGTTCCATTTTGTGGTATCTTCTTCAATCTCCTTTTTCAAAGTACTGTAGTTTTTGATGTATAGCTCTTTTACTTCCTTCGTCAGATTGATTCCTAGGTACTTCATTTTTTTGGACGCTGTTGTGAAAGGTGCTATTTCCCTAATTTCTCTCTTGGTGAGTCTGTTGTTTGTGTACAGGAATGCTATTGATTTCTGAGTGTTGACTTTGTATCCGGCTATGCTGCTGAATTTGGTTATGAAATCTAGAAGTCTTTTGGTGGAGTTTTTGGGGTCTTCTATATAGAGTACCATGTCATCTACAAATAATGATAATTTAACAACTTCTTTTCGTATCCTTATTCTTTTTATTTCTTTCTCTTGTCTAATTGCTCTGGCTAATGTTTCCAGAACTATACTGAATAAGAGTGGCAAGAGTGGAGATCCTTGTCTTGTTCCAGATTTTAGAGTGAAAACTTTTAGTTTTTGACCATTTAGTACGATGTTGGATATGCACACCCATGTTTATAGTGGCATAGTTTGTAATAGCTAAATCCTGCAAACAGCCCAAATATCCATCAACCAAGGAACGGATAAAGAAAATGTGTTTTCCTTATACAATGGAGTACTGCTCTGCCGTAAAGAATGATAAGCTTGAGATATTTCTAGGTAAACGGATGCATCTTGAGACCATACTCTTAAGTGACATAAATGGGACACACATGTTTAAATACTACATTGTTTCTCTGATGTGAGAAACTGAAAGTGTAAATAAAGACTAAAATGTATATTGGGAAAGGGAAGAAAATGTCCAAATGGGAACAAAAATAATGGAAGGGGAGGGGAAAGGAAGAGAGGGACAAGAGAAATAAGAAATGGAAGGAAAAAATGAAAACGAAGCTTTTGTAAATGGGGAGGAAGGAGGAAGTGAGGGGAGGGGAGGGGAATGGGAAAAAAGAAGCAACAAGATATGTCATGTACAGGTACAAATCCCCTATGATGGATGTTATCACTATGTACCTCTAAAATGTACCATTAAGATACAATTTTAAAAAAATTAAGACAACATACTTGAAATTCCTGATATACAAAAGGTAACACATGAATGATAGTTCTTCCCCATCAAGAAATTCCCAGGTACCTTTATTACTCCTTCCAGGGCATACGAAGAGTTTTCATTGTCTTAACCCTTCTCATCGTCTTAATTAATTGTTCTAAAGATATTCTATGTTAGTCTCGTATTCTGGGGAACGATTATCACAGTTAAGTATTTCAAAAAACCATTGAGAAGTACACCAAATATATTCAGAGCAGGATGTTACTCTCCCGTGGTCAATTAACAAGAATTTAAAAATAACAACATTTAGCATGTTATAGTCTATTTCACTTGCTTATCCGTTTGAGCTATGCTAGTTTTTATTTCCTAGCATTTGAATATTATAGCTCATTATCATCTAGGGCTTAATCTAGAAATTTTCTTTATTTAAATTAAATTTGAATTATTTACATTCTGTTTTTATCAAAATTGCACACTTCTTTAAAGTAAGCATGAGAAAAATCAAAACTTCGGATAACAGGCAGATTTGTTGTGGTAACTTTTTGTCCTTTCTTCCTAGGAAATATTGGAGTTGGGGAATTACTCCATGCCAGTAATATTCAATAAGGCAAACTGACTTTGAAAACCCCCTTACCTTTGGGAATTTGTCCTTTTTCAGTCTGATATTCTTTGACCGATATTTAGTAATATGTTGCCATGGTGGGAAATAAATGGGAAAAAGTATGTAAGTGGGATCCGATATTGCATATTAAGCATTTTCATTCTTACAGGCCAATTTTTATTTATGGTTTGATATGTAAGTGTCACATCGTATATCTTTCAAAGGAGGTAATATTTTGACAAGGCAGGAAATTGCACACTGAAATGTATTTTACCTATATACACACACATTCATACACTCTCTCCCTCACTATCTCTTTTCTGAATTTGAAAACTGACTAGGGAAGTATACTTAATTTTCAAATACCTTTATTAGATGCTACCTAACAAATAGAAATGTACATACAAAGGAAGCTTTGTGTTGGGGCTATTTAGGATGGTAAATCCACGTCTGATGTTGTAACACTCACGGTTATCTGTATCCCGTGGCTTTCTGGTAATTGTAATCTGCTTTGCCCCCTGCGTTAGATATATAATTACGTTAACAGCTTTCCTACACAGGCACCATACATTGCCATTATGAAGCCAGCTTCATTTAATTAGCATCATGTAGTAAATTAGCAGTTATAAGGACTGCTGGGTACAAGGGGATCTCCATTTTCTCACCATTTACTTAATCCTCAGTCAATGTTAAGATTACTGTTCACTGAATCTCCACAGCAAAATCAGCATCACCCTCCTTAGATGTGATTCAGCATGTGTATGGATTGAGAGCAGTTTCTCCGGATGCCCAGGAGTTAGGATTATCGAAACCCCATTCTGCTCCTGGCTGGAAACACACAAGAATGCAGACAGACAGCATCCATGTGAATGAATTCTTTTTTTCTTTCTAAGCAGAAGTTTAAAAAAAATGATAAAAAGAGTACTATTAGCTAGGGAGTAAATGGAAAGCTGGAAGTTCCCAGATTTCATTAGCATTTTAGTTTGAAGACTTGTTTATGCCTAGTACTGAGTAGAAAGACATAAAGTTAAATTGCATTATTATTCATCCCATCATTGAGCTTACAATGTGCTATGAAGATAACTAATAATCTCTGTGCAGATTTAGATTGTGCCTGAGAATTTATTGTGATTCAATTTTGTGAAGAATTATTTTCAGTGTAGCAAATATACAGATTTTAAGCCAAAATTATCAATATTAGCAGGCAGAAAATTTCAGAGTGATAAAAGTTTCTAATTACATCACCCTGGAAAAGGAAATTGAGAAAGACATCAGAAAAAGGAACAATATTCATTGTTCCTGGGTAGACAGAACCAATTTAATCAAAATGGCTATTCATCCCAAACTGATTCATAGAGATTTGGGGCAGTCCCAATCAAAATACCAACAGCATTTCTCACATATTTGGAAAAATAATCCTGAAATTCACGTGGAACAAGAAGAGACCTCGAACAGCAAAAGTGGTACTGGCTACCACAGCAAAGCAGCTTGCACCGCCATCTCAGATTTGAAGGGACACTCTAATGCCGTGATGATTAAAGCAACGTAGTGCTGGCACGAAGCCAGACCTGCAGATAAACGGAAGAGCAGAAACGACCCCAGGCACATCCTGCTCTTTTATCTTTGATGCGGGGGCAAAAAACATACACTGGAAGAAACATAGTCTCTTTCCTAAGTGGTCCTGGGGAAATAAGATGTCCACATGCAGGAGATCGAGTCTAGGCCCACCGTTTACTAAACTAAAATCAAAATGGATCAAGATCTCAATGCTAAAACAGATGCATTTAGTTGGCCAGAAGATGAAATAGGTTCGACTCTCATAGACAGAGGCATGAGCAAGGACCTTTTGAATTTGTGGCACAAGAAATACTACTGAGTACCAATGAATGGGCTCATAGCAAATTAGAAAGCTTCTGCACAGCAAAGCAAACAACTGAAGAGTGAAGAGACAACATACTGAATGGGAATTTTTTTTTTTTTTTTGCCAGGTACTCCTCAGACAGAGGACTAACATCTAGAATATACAAAGAACTCAAAAAATATTAGACTCCCTAAAATAAAAAAACAAAATTGAAAATGGGCAACTGAAATGAATAGACACTTCTTGGAAGAAGTACAAATGGCCAATACATACATGAAAGAATGTTCAACATCGCTGGCCATTAGAGAAATTAAAATTAAAACTAAATTGTGATATCATCCTACCTAGAAAGAATGGCTATCCCCAAACAATCTAATTATAAAAACTTCTGGAGAAGATGTGGGGATAAAAGAATTCCTCCGCATTTTTGACAGAGATGTAAACTAGTATAAGCACTGTGAAAATCAGTGTGGCGATTCCTCAAAAATCTAAAAATAGAAGTTCCATTTGACCCACTTCTCCTCCGTCCAATTATCTTTCCCAAATAATTAAAATCCTCGTATTGCAGGGATACATGGTCATAGCAGCACAACTTATAATAGCTACATGTTGGAAACATCATATTAATGTCCGTGAACTATATATTAGTCCATGTGGTATCTATATCTATATACAATGAACTACTACTCTACCACAAAGACAAATAATCTTGAGGCATTCCTAGGTAAAGGGGTACAACTTGAAAACATAACGTTAAGCAAAATAAGTTGGACATACAAGCTTAAATATTGTATGGTTTCTCTTATACAAGAAACTCTGTGCGTGTGTGTGTGTGTGTGTGTGTGTGTGTGTGTGTTTTATATATATATATCATATGTAGATATACAAACAAAAAGTAAAGTAGAAGATACATGTGAAGTAGGGAGAAGTTCAAATTATTCTCCAAATTACCTATTCCACTGTTTCAAAAACAGTTTTATATATTTGCTAATTTGTTTCATTTATATAACTAGTTTCTCTTAGTTCATGAAAAAGGAAGATTTCTGCTATTAACTTCTTGTTTCTTCTTTATAAGAGAGAATCTTTATTGTCTATGTCTTGTATTGTGAGTAACTACTTCGAAGATAATGATACACATTGTAGTATTATTTTGTTATGAAAATTTGTTTTAGTTTTTCATAAAATAAAAAGTATGTATGAAAACTTGTTTATTTATCTAATAGGGAAAGGATATCACAAATGTTTAAAATGTCAACTCTTCTTGCATTCAGTGTAAGTTAATTTGTAGCGGATATTGAACAAGGGCTTCCTGCCGCATCTAACTATATATTTATGAATGGGTTACTCTCGCAGAGAACAATAAAAATCAAAAGTTCAGAAGTTAATGCTACAGGAGCAGATTCTTGAAGAGTGCTGACAGCTCTATTGTGTGACTGACTGACAAGGAGGCCAGACGCTATACACGCAGATCCACCTCCCTGGGTGCTTGATGGTAGTGGAAGCTCTAGGAAGTAGGAGGGGAGCTCCTTGTTCTTTAGATGCTGTACCTCTCTACAGGTCACATACTTCTTTCGGGTCTGCTCAGGGGATTTCGAACTTGTGATACCATTGACAAGATGATCTGTTTTTTTATGCTCATGTCCATTTTTGAAAAGTCATTTCCAAACCATAAGAATTCCTAAGGGAAAGTCTAGAGTCCTTTCCTGAAAGATAACTTAGGAACTTTGTTATTTTAATAATTCATAGGTGAGTGTGTATTGGCCTTAGCAGATTTCATGGCCATATAGGGAAAGGAGATTATAATAATTTTCAATTCATTGTTTTATGATTAGACTCTGTAACTAACAATTCCTGCTACAAATGTAAACACTGGTGGTAAATCTTCCTAAAGTAGCATCAAAAATAATATTTCAAAAGTTCTGTTGTCTATTTTTCTTTTGGATCTACAATTGCATTTTTGAATAGTCTATGAATACTAAATGTCGTACACACATAGAAAGCATTTGATATCTGTTGATAATAAAAGCTAAACATAATACTTTCACTGCTCTTCAGACAACTGAGACAGGTGGAAATACATGATAGATTAGTTGTTTTGAGTGTGCCCTTACTTATCTAAGACCAAAAATGTTTGGATCCAGATTTTGGGGGCATAGAACACTCAGTTGAGCATTTCAGCTGAGCGCTGGGCTTGTCCCGGAGGAAAATCTCCAGCACAGAGGAGAGGCTCCTAGAACTTGGCGTCCTCCTCTTAGGGGGCAGGTGTCTGTTACCCTCAGTTTGCACAGCTGAGTGAGGTCACTCAAGTGTTCACTTTCATATCTCACATATCCCTCAGGGATATAACTCACTGATCACCTGACTCTTGCCTTGTCCAAGGTCCTTTGGTGTCCTGCTTAAAGGAGTCCTTGTTCCCATGGGGCCACCAAAGATCAAGAGGACAAAAGCCACAGACGGGTAGTCGCTTGTCAGGCCTGGTCCTGGAACCCGCAGGCTGCCGATGCGGACTATTACATACTGCTTCACACCCACCTGCTGGCTTCGCCTGCATCTTGTGGCTGTACGCTGAGTGCTGTCGCGGCTGCTTTGGCACTAAGTACTTGCGGCAACTGCTGAGAGGGCAAAAAGCCACAACCGATACACAGCGAGGGAAATGTTGCTTGGTCAATGGAAGCTGGAAGAGAAGGCGTAAAACCTTCTCTTGGTCTTTCTCTGGACAGATTCTTTTGAGATAGTTTCTGTAAATATCTTCACTTCCTATTTCCTCTCCATCTTCCTTCCTTTGGGATTTACTCTCCATAAACCATTAACATATAAAGTGTCAGGCTCAATTTTCCAGGCTACTAATTCAGCTAACTCTCCAGCTAGAGAGAATGCACACATTTCCGGGCCAACCAGCCATATATCAAAAATGATACGCTAAGCTTAAGTCCTTTTTCTTTTAAATTTAATTTTATTTTATTTTAATGATACATTTTAGATGTACATAGTGATGACATTCATCATAGGGGATTTGTACCTCTACATGACATATCTTGTTGCTTCTTTTTTTTCCCATTCCCCTCCCCTCACCCCCTTCTCCCTCCTTATTTACAAAAGCTTTGTTTCCATTTTTTCCTTCCATTTCTTATTTCTCAAAACCCCTCTACTTTAGTCACATTAACATAATACATATAGTATAAACGTGCACCCCTTTTTGGTTTGAATCCTGTGATATTAGGAAAAAACAAACTTGAAAGTGAAAACTTTCTGCTGCGATGTTTTCATGAGAGAGTATAACATGAGATAGTAAGGAAAAGAATAATGAAAAACAGAATAAATGACTAATAAATGTAATGCCGAGAGCCCTGAAAAATTAATGTATCTTGCACCTATTACTGCTGTAAAATTTAATTCCAAAACTGAAGTTATAAACATGTCCTTGATTATTAGAAAACATACTCTGTTTTGTTGCTTATACTCTATATAAAAGAAAAAAATACTCTGTTTTGTTGATTATACTCTATATAAAAGAATGGAGGCAAGCTTCTTGGAAAATTTTCATCTAAACAGTTTTAAAAAGTCTTGATGAGGGCTGGGGATTTAGCTCAGTGGTTACAGTGCTTTCCCAACAAGCACAAGGGCCTGAGTTCGATGCCCGGCACCAAAAAAACAAAAAAGTCTTGATGATTAGTTTCCACTTTGACGCTTGATTTGTCTCAGCTGGAAGTCCTCAAAAATGTGGCCATCTAGAATATTTAATTTCTTAGGTTCCAGATCATATTTAATTTTGTCTTTTTAAAGGAGGTAAATATTTCTGTTTGGCATTGTGAAAACATATAGAAGAGTGCTCTTATTAGTCAGGAAATACCAGATCGTATCACAGGTAATTTTTTTCTCTCTTCTGGCTCTAGAAGTCAATATTTCTTCCTGTCTTCCATAACTGTAGGCCATGTATTTATTAAAATATATAGGGCATATATAATGTATGAATTGTTACAGTATAAGATCCTCATAATTAAGTCTACTGAGCAAGAGACGAGGTAGACTGTACGAGTATTAACTAATGGAGAAAATGGAGCAATTTGGCCCAAAGCGGAGTTGGCCTGACCTGGACCCCAGGGATGCATCAAGAATCTATACTCTTTTCTTTATTTGTTTTGTTTTGTTTTGTTTGTGGGGGGAGATGCTGGGGGTTGAACTCAGGGCCTTGCACTTGCTAGGCAATCACTCTACCACCTGAGCTAAATCTCCAACCCAAAAATCTGTACCCTTAACCATCACACTAGCATCTATTTTTGCCAGAGTAGTAAAAACAAAATGTCCTTCTGTGAGAATTTTATTTATTTAGTGACGAGGGAACAGGAACAATTGATTAAATGAATTATTAAGATGTCTCCTTGTGCCACAGGATATATTTGAGCTTCAGTTGTCAACTTTTCTAAAGAAACAGAAAAGTGGATATTAAAGAGGAAGAAGAGGCTGCTAAGAAATGAATGAGCAACACTGAGTAGCCACAATTGTGTTTGTAGAATGAGCTAATCCTGTTTTCAGAAGAGGGACTAAGATGTGAACCAGTTCTCTTTCTGAGTGCTTGATGTGCAGAGTTTTCATACATGTGACTTAATTTCATTTCTCACAATGAGTCTGTATTATGGAAACCAATTAATCTCTGTAACATTTCATATTATCAAAAACACTGGAATTCCCACATTTTTATAAAAGCATTTTTACTCTTTTTATTTTGAGGTAAGATTTGCTTTCCAGGCTAATCTCGAATTTAAATTGCCCCTATCTCAACCTCTCAAGTATCTGATGTTACAGGTGCAAACAGCCATACCCAGTTCCATCTTGTTACTTTTTTCTATTGCTAGGGGATTATATTCGTTTTGCTTCTATTTGAGTAAAATTTGATGAAATTTTATTATTTTTCTTGATATTTTATTTTACTTTAATTCATTAGATAAAAAATACATATTTTATATCCTGATAATTCCCTTCAATCTCAGACCTCACTCTAATTCCATATTCCCACAGGAAATCCTGTTGATCATTTTACAGCATACCTTTTAATTTGAACATGTTCTTTTAAAATGTGCCTTACTGCGTATGTATCAACTCCCCAAGAGGAATGTGATCACTATGTACTCTAAACATGTACTAATAAAAATAAAATAGGAAATAAATAAAATTAGATAATTTATGGTAGAAAAATATTAAGTGTGCACTATTGCTCTCTGTACCTGCATTTTTTTTTCCTTTCAGAAATTATCTACTCTGTCTTTCATTATGAGAAACAAAAATATTCCCTTTCTACCAGTAAGAAAAAAAAGTGGGCAAGATTGAAGTCGTGCTGTGTCAGATGCATTTTGACATCTCCAGTCCACTAACCTATTTCAAAGGATAGTCTTTTCCCTCTGATGGGCACCCTACTCATCATAACCTTGCTCCGTTTGACACATTCACTGAGAGGGTCTGTCTGTCACTCAATGCCTGGTATCTCTGAAACTTACTTCCCTGCTGGTTCTCATTCAATCAGTCAACTGTATCAGTCAAATGTAACTATTGATACATTTAAATTTGAATTCCAAATAAATCTGTGTAAATGTTTGCCTGGACTTTGTCACAGTAGCATGTGTGAAAACTCAAGGGAAAATGAGTCCACTCATCACAATTAGTATATTACCAGTGATCTCCTCTCATGCTAGAGCCTGCAGTATGCTGACTTTAAGAAAAATAATTACCTATAAAATCTCTGCCAGAAAAGGAATGTCATATTACTTCTGGATGTAGGCTGACCTTCTATCTTAGAATAAGAGAGGCTTATGATTTAATTCTATACCAATTAGCTAAAACTTATGAGAAATCACTAGTCTATTAGAATAAAACACAAAAGTGTCCTTAAAGGCAATTCCTCTGATTCAGAGAATAATTTGAAATATTTTTTGATAATCTAAAAAACTACTTAATGATGTTAATTTAGGTTTTAAGGTGAAGTACACAATGGAAATAACCAACAGCACCATTTAGATACAATAGCTTCCTTTCAAACTAACTTTGTAAATGGAGTTCTTCTAATTTAAAAGGACTTTAAATTAAGCATATATTATTATATTTATTTATTATTAATTTTAAAGACTCAGTAATATTTTAAAGTAAATTACTTGCAATTGAAATAGATTTCTTAAACTATGTGGGTAAGAAGTACATTATTTTGTTACCAAACAAGAATTAAATGGATTCTTTGGTTTAAACTTTTAAGCTCAAAGAGTTATACGAACTTTTTATTAAGTAATTTAAAATGTTACTATAACAAATGAATAAATAATGTTTCCTATTAGAAATAAATTTAGAAGTGCAGAAATACTGTAATATTTTTTTTTCTTTCTAGATTCTTAGTGCAATCTAACAGATGTACTTGATAATATAGTTTATGAGTTTAATCTGCTTCCCTGCAGATTTATTTATATCACACAAATAAATTTTCACTAGCTAAAAAAATGATAAAATTCCTAAAGGGTAGAACAGTTTCAGAAACTTCATGTGTATAACATTTGATGTAGTTTGTAACACAACCTTTCAATTTACAGTAGTAGGCGTCAAGGGATAGAACTTTAAAAATTTCACATCACCTAATAATACTGGAAATATACTATATTTATGTTCTTATAGTTCAGAACTAAATGTTTTGAATATCTTAATAATTGAAATATTGATTTTGAGATACAAGGCTTTATACCAGTAATATGTTATCAGAATTTCATTAATATCCTATTAGTAGCAGTAGGAAATTCAATACCCAGCATCTACTTTTTGGTCAGTGACTATTATCTCTTTTCTTTTCTACCTTCTCTTTTGTTCTTTTTATTCTTTTCCTTTTCCCTCTTATTTCTTCTTCTCTTTGCTCCCCCTACCTTTCTCCCTCTCTTCAGCTGAGATGCCCTACCTCCTGTTTCTCCTTTATAACCCTTTTCATGACTCAAATGTTGCCTTCTTTGGGTAATGTCTTACTTAACTCTTTGTACCTGGGACAAAATACCAGACACTGGCCACTTAAATGATGAGAGGTTTATTTGCCTCATAGTTTCAATAGATCCAGTCTGCACCTGGCTTGCTCCAAGGCAGACATGGTATGGTGGAGCAAAGCTGTTCTTTGTATGATGGCCAAGAAGCAGAGAGAGAAGGGAAGCGCCAGGACAATAATATACTCTTCCAGATCACACCTTCAGTGACCTACTTCTTCCATCCGAACACATCTCTGAGCACGAGAGTTTTGGGGGACATTTTGGAGCTAAACCACATGGCTATGAATAGATAAGCAAATATTTTTATCTTATTTTCAACAAACTTTCTGTAACTCTAGCTTATTAATCATTACATCTTCCTTTATTATTTATATATATGCTCATCTCCAACCCCCACCCAAAAGCTTTCGGGAAAGCAGGACCAAATGCTAATTATCATTATATCCTGTGCCCTAGTACAACTTTGTGAAACACAGAACTTTGCAATCAAGGCCTATTTCCTATATATATTCTTCTATTTTTAGAGTAACTTTCTCAGTTGTTTGAATAATTTCATCTTCTGTAGAAACCTTAGGACAGATAAAATGGAGTTATTAGACTAGAGAATAGATTTTTCCCTTTAGAGGTGACTAGTCTAACCAGGACGATGATATACCTAGAAGATGCTTTGAAATTTCTGAAACACTGCATGAAGAAAAAAAAAAAAACGAAATTAAACCAGTACGTTAGACTTACTGATCTGAACCAGAAACCCAGAAATATTGTGCTTGTTCTCCACCATAGAATTTAAACCCAGAAACTCTGTGCTTGTTCCCCACCACAGAATTTGAGAATTTTTCATGTGGCACCACGGAGTCAGGGAAGGATCCTGAAATCACCTTTACCTTCCTCTATGTATCTCTGGAAATGGACGAAATGCCACTAAAACATACAGTGGTGACACCTAAAGTTTGGTTTGATCAAGGAGTCAAGATAAAAAATGTTACAACATTCAATTGAAAGAACATCAACAAAGCCAGCCGCAAAACAAGGTTTATTGATGTCCTTGTGTGAATAAAACTCCTGACATATATAATCTCTTGAGTCTGATTTATTTCTCTTTGTATTTACACAAATCCTGTGTTCCAGCAGAACCCAGTTTTGCAGAAGTATCATGGTTTATATAGTTTACTTATAAAATACTACTTCTAAACGATCTTATTTAAGAATGTTTGGCCAACAAATACCTTGCTAAAATTCACATTGCAAAGGTAAGGAATTTCGAAATCGATCATTGGCAAAGAAGACTGCTGAAGGGTTATGTTGAGTGGACCATTACAAAGGCAGAGTTCAAGGACCCTGTGGTAGTCAATTAATGCCTGCAAAAGAATGCATTAAGCTCTGAATTTTTGGTAAAAAAACTCATCATGTACGACAGTATATACTCACTGAAGAAATATTGTTACTATGCCTATCTGATGGATGAGGAAATATGTATGGAAAGTTCAATAATTTTCACACTGTGACTCTGTAAGGATGTATATGGGTTAAATTCAAAGCTGTTTCTGTCTACCTGTTAAGCTACTTCTCCCTGACTCCTCTACTCTTCATGGTAAGGTAGCTTCTCCACTTCTCTATTGGAAGGACTTACTATGTGCTTTCCTCCTCACTTGGAATTTGGTTCTTCATGTAGAATTATTATTAGTAAGTTGCTTAAAGGGGGAAGATAATTTTGTCAAAGGACAGAGAAATAATCCAGTTAGAGTGAAAGATGTGCAAAAGTCTCCAGCCTAACCTTCCAAGTGCTAGGATAAAAGGCATACGCCACCACACCTGATTTAAGAACAAATTCTGCAATTCAATAGTAAAACACTAGAAATCAGTACGGGTACTATTCATTTAGTATGGAATATATTCCAATCATAGTTTTAAGTACCATACATACATTATTCCTAATTTTTAAAAGAATAATTCAAAGTTAAAATAACTTGTTTTATTTATTTATTTTGGGTGGTGGGGATTGAACTTAGGGTCTTGGACTTGTTAGGCAAGCACTGTACTATGGGAGCTAAATCCCCAACCCAGTTACTTGGTTATAAATGAAGGAAATAAAGGTTAAAGAGATTAATAATCCACCTAAGATCATGGAGCTAGTATCAGTAGTTGTGAAATGTTGAATATAAACATTTATAAGAATAAAATACCTTCATCTTCCTATTTACTCTAGCCAGGTTATAGAAAAGAGTAACAGAACTGATGAAATAATCTGATAGAGAGATACTCAGTATTACTAATAAGATAATTCTAGTAACAATTGGGACTATATTTTCTGTTTAGATTATGAATTCAAAGTTTATAAAAGCAGTCCATTTTAATGTATAAATGCTTGTATACTAATTGGTATTTATGACTATCACTTAGTGAATTGTTAGAATACATTCTCTGCAACATTTTTTCTATTCTTACAAGACAATGTGAGTCAGGTGAATTTCATATTTCTATCTCTGGGTGAGATATATGAAGTAGCAAAGATATTAAAAATTTAAGCTCTTGCCAAACATAATGAAGTTAGTTGCTGACTCAAATGAGGACTAAAACTCATCGCTGGCTAATTCCTTGTCCCACACTCTCATCTGAGGAAAGTATCGTATTCTAACATTCTGTTAATATGTTCTATTAATAACATTTTATTGGAGGGTCATAAGTTACACCCAAAGAAACATGCGTTGGCTGAATATTGGAGATCTTCGAAATGGATTAAAACTATCTAGCCCCAGACTTTAGTCCCATTCAAAAGCTTTCATAGATACTAATCCTGGGACTAGGATAGCAAGCTTGTCCTTTGGAAATCACTAAGAAGCGCAGTAGGAATAGACGAATGACTGTGTGCCCACATGTGTCAGAGAGACTGGCAATGGCTGACCACGCCTTGCCTCCAAGAATGAGTTATCGTGCGGTGCGCTCTGATACCTGACTCCCACGAGCTCTGAGGATGAACTTATATATTGATGGTTATCATTAGTTGTAGTGAAATGGGACTGAGATAAACAAAAACCTAACTATATATTTATGACTAGATTACTGTCTCAGAGAACAATAAAAATCAGAAGTTTAGAAACACATTGGAGAGTCCGTTAGGATTTTTTTCTTTTTAATGAGAAAATGTAACTGGTCATAGGATACCTCAGGATAATTCAGTTTTATAAGTACATAAAACACTGAAATGTTGGTAAATGACAAATGCCATTGACAGAAAGGTCTCTGGAAAAGAATGAGAGGAATCTGCAATATTTTTTATCAACAACTTGGGTCTTGACACAGCAGCCAGCTTTCCGGTATTCGTGGGTGACATGGGTGTAGGAGGATTAGGGTATCGTGACAGTGGCAGGGTTCAAAAATCTTGATATACTGAAATGATGGACTGAAACCAATAAAGAAGAATTTGACAGGAATAAATATAAGATTCTGCATTTAGATTAATATGGGATACATGAAGGTAGATATAAAGTCCTATCTCGAAAGCAGCTTGGTAAGAAAGGCCAGATGTTGATGACAGGAGAAATGCGCGCTAGGAGCCGAAAGGGAGGCATGCGTGTGAAAAACAAAACAGAAGCCGCTAGGTGTGTTAACGCCCGTGTTAGTGTATATAATAGCTCCATGGTCTTTTTTTTAAAGTGGGAGTCAAGATCAGTTAGTAAGTCTTGAATTGATTAGTAAAGTCTAAAGAGAAAAATATTTTTATTTTTATAACTGAAAAGAAAAATAATGAAATAGAATGGGAGAAATACGATTGAAAAATATGATTGCACTGCTCATGCAAAGGAAGAATTTATGTGCAGTGTGTGTGTGTGTTTGTGTATGTGTGTGTGTGTGTGTGTGCACGAGTCAGCACCAGGTGGGCAATAATTTTCATCTGTTTTGTTACTTGCACATTCCCATCATAAAGGCATGTGGGTTTGCAAAACGTATGCAACATGTGCAGTAAACGTCGTTACTGAATGATTAGAAACCGTGTGTTACTGTGGGGCATGTTGAAGAGTCTAAGAGCCACCAGTCTCCCTGCTGCACTGTGTGCTGGAGCAACTGGAGAGTTTCAAAACTGTTGGAGCTCCAAACAAAAGCCCACCAGCTGGGCGCAGTTTGCTTTAGAAAACTGTACCATTTTATAAACTATGAACATCATGGTATTCATCCCCCAAATCTTCGAAGACCATAATGTACACCTTCACTCAGATGAAGTGTAGAAATACATCTATGTTCCATACAAATTACAGTCCTTGGTATTCCATCACACAGCATAAAACGGACCAATACAGTGATCAAAATGAAACCCTAAAACGCAAGATTCAAATCCATCAGTGAGTAAAATATCGCACATCAATGATTCAGGTCACAATGGCTAATTCAATGGTGGGTCAACATGCACAAGGGTAAATCATATTTCAAGTTGTTTGAATGTGCTGTCAAAAATACAGCAAATTCATTCTTTTTCTTGTATGAGAATTGATTACTAGAAGAGTATACATTTGTCAAATAGATTTCAATGTTTTATTTGAAAATACTTGATTACTGGCTTTATAACATCCATAAATAAGTTTAATTTATATAACGGTAAAATATAACCATTGTTCAACAACTTTTTTGTTGCTTTTTCTTGAGACAGAATCTCCCTACAGTCCAAGGTAGATCTTAGATCTGAACTCACTATATAGCCCTGGTTAGCCTCGAACCTCCTTTCTCGGCCTCCCAAGTGCTGGGGTTACAGGCATGTGCCACCATGTTCAGCTCTCTTCAATAGCTATCATGTAACACGTTCATAATAAATACATTGCAGCACCAAATACTACACTTACAGTTTGCTGTATAACAGTACACCCATAAAACGAATGAACTATTTTTCCTCTGAAAGAGTCTGAAAAATAGCTTCAAGAATTAAAGTTAAGCAATTAATTAGTGTCCAAAATATGACTTCTAAATCTCCAAATATATTTATAAAAATAATATAGCATGTTATGCTTCTAACTGAAATCAAATCATGAACATAGACATTCTGGATGCAAATCACTTATATATCTTAAATTTGACTTAATTCTGTGTTCTAATTATGCAATTTGATGTATGGTACTTGCACTAATTAAATAACTAGAATTTGAGACTAGAGGTTGCTGCTATATAATAAAAAATTTTGAGTGTATTTTAGAAAGTAAGCAAAAGAAACAATCACCCTCACATTTCCTACATAAGGATAATGGTATCTTTATAGGATATTCAATGATATCTCATTGTTAAGATATTTTTATCTTGTTAATCCTGACTTAGCTCCACTGGAGTAAGAGATTCCTAGTATATTAGCAAAGCATGATCCTGTGTATGTTTGGTGGGGTGCGGAGGTGTGATCTTGGGTATCATACGGTATATGATCCTCACCCTGTTCCTTCCTGGCACTGTTCCCCTATTCTGCTTCCCAGGCATTGAGAACTAAGCAGATTTTCTATGCCATGCGCTTCCACCAAGGCATCTCTGCCCTGGAGCCTGCCAACTAGGCACTGGAACTCCTGATACTGTAAGCTAAATTAAACCTTTCTTCCTTAACATGTAGGCATCGTGAATCATGGCTAAATGACAAGAGGGCTAACAAACGAATGATAATATTTTCATGAGTATGTCTGGATTTAGATTTTGTAGGTAGTCTCTTAAAAACACAAAAATTACACAAAATTGCAATTGCACAAAATAGCACAAAAATGCAAATATTACTTTGTTCACAACACGGGAATTTGACACTGCTTAAAATTTTACTAAAGATTACCATCACTACCTGGAATGGTGGGGATGAGGATGGAGGGAAAAGAGAAGTAAAAAGGATTAAGATTTGCTATGTATGCATGTCTACTCTCCACGAGAAATGTATTCACTATGTATCTCAAGAATGCAATAATAAAGAATAAATTATTAACCTCAAAAAATAGTTTTACTAAAGATGACCAGCCAGTTTTTTGTTTTCTCTTCTTAGAACATATATCACCAAGAAAATGATAGATAAGAAACCTAAGACCAAAATGGCAGATAGTTGAGGTATGAGACTTATATTTCCACAAACGGTTAAATTAGTCATTGACCAATATCGTTGCCTTGTCTCAATAGTTCAGTCCTTGGAATATGGGAGTAAGTTAATGTTCATAGACTATTAAACAATGTAAAATACGCTAGAGGAGGCAAGATAGTCTCAATATGTCTAGGTAAGTATGATCAACCAATGTTAACACTTTCGATTGAATGGTTCTTTGGAATTTTATAATAGATAAAACAGGATGACAAATTTTTAACTTAATCACTTTCAGAATCACTAAAATGAAGACCAGCACACAATACATATTAACCAATTTAATGCAATATAAGTTACATATGCTAACATAATGTATCCCTGGGAGAAAATGCCTGAATATTACTGTTCACAGACAATGTGGACAAGAGAGGTTCATGTTAAATTGTGCTCTACAGTACCATTATAATCTATCACATTCAGAGTTTGCAAATTTAAGAGCACACACCTAAGCTTCATCAACTATTAAACAGCACAAGAAAAGTGTATATAATTATAAAGAGACACATACTAACGATATGTATCAGCTAAATAAAAGATGTGAAGTATATATGCATTTATATATTTATTTATTAGTACATGCGTCATAGTTACTTCTATAGGTACGTACCCAACACCCACAAGTCAAAGAGGGAAAAGATTATTTTAGCTCACAGTTTGTAGAATTTTCAGTCCATGGTCGGCTGGCTCCAAGGCAGGGCACCACGGCAGAGGGGCGTGGTCAGGGAGAAACAGTTCTGTGTGCAGCCAGGAGGCAGCAAGCGGGAAGACCTGGCTAAACCAATCAGTAGGAAGGAAGACCTTGCTAAACTAATACAGTTATCATACACCCAGCATCCAGAATCACACACCTATGATGGAGCCATTTCTGAAAGATTCCACTATGAGCGTATGAGGCTTTGAAGGGGCATCTAGATACGAACCATAACAACATGTTTGCAATATACAATGTTTACAACCATTTCTTCATATATTTATTGGCCATTTGTACTTGTGAAATATATTTTGATCCCAGTTCCATCAGTAATTGTAAAAATAAGTTTTTCGTGTAATCGAAAAATATCAGAAATAGACTATGTATTAGGTAATATTACAGAATTGCTTATTTTGTAGTTTTTGCTTGTTTGTTTTGTTTTGTTATGTTTTGGGTTTTCTTTCAGACAGGGTCTTTCTGTATATTTCTTTCCTTCACTCTATGTATCAAAGGCTAGCCTGGAACTCATAGCAATCCTCCTGCCTCAAACTCCTGAGTCCTGGGACTACAGGCTTGTGCCACCATGTCTGGCTGCTTATTTTGTAGGTCTTATTTTGCTCTGCTTAACAAAAGGTGCTTGCCTATTGAGATACAGAAAGAAGTACTGGATAAATATTATGAAATCTAAGACTCACTAAAAACCCAACAAGCCCACCAACAAAGTGTAGTGTGTATGGGTCACAGTAAATGGGGAGAGATGAAACTAAAGGAAAGATGTTAGTAATTGTAGTAAGTATAGCAGGTTATAATAAATAAACAAACAATCTTATCTCTCAAAGATGTCTAGACCCAAATCCTGGAATCCTATAAATGGGTATATTTACAGGGCAGGAATGAACTAAGGTTTCAGAAATTTGTTCAAGTGAATTTCAGTTGGAAAAATTATACTGGTGGACATAAGTAGCATTCCTGTACTAATAAGGGTCCTGGTAAGTGATGGGAAAGGCACCAAAAGAACAGCGGGGGAGGGCTTGGTCTAATGTTACTGCCTTTGGAAATGAAGAAATGGTAACAACCTTATATGGAGGGATACAGGCAGCATCTCCCACTATAAAGACAAGCAAACAGATTTTGTCCTTGCAAGGCCTGAAGGGAACACAGCTCTTAGTTTTAGCCCAGTGAGACTAATATGTTTGTGATGTATCAAGCTAGAAATTTTGTAGTAAGTTTTAAGAGCATCATTAAAAAATCATAAAATAAGTGAGGGGAAGAAGGGTTGAAGGGAGAGGAAGGAAGGGTAAAAAAAGAAGCAGCAAGATATGACACATACAGGTACAAATTCCCCATGGCGATTTCTATCATTTTGTATATCTAAAATAAACCACTAAAATAAAAGTAAAATCATATAATAGATTATGGGTTCCACTAGTTTCTCTAGTTTTGTATTTTAAACTTTCCATGGTAAAATTTTTTGTATTAAAGTTCTGAAAAGAATTTTTCATTACCAATTTTGTGACGAAAGTCCAATAGGCTAACAGCTTAATTTAAGGACACATGACATCTAACTTAAATAATACGACTTTTTAAGGATGATGCCCTCTTATATAAGCAGATAGGTCATAACATAGAGTCATTATTTGAAGAGTATTCTATTGTTACACACTCAGAAAAATGTCACGTGGGCAGTGTCTGCATGACAGATTTTTTAATGTCACGTCTGTACTGGCAAATGTATCAAATTGCATTAAAATCGTCTGATGGGATACTCTACAAACATCTCAAGGGAGATGATACATATTTTTATGCCATTTTTGTGTAGAGCATTTAATGTTTATTTTACAGTTTTGGAAGCGATGCACAGCTAAACAACAATTCTCTTAAAGAAAGAATTCTTTTTATATACATCGTATTTTAGACTCACTAGAAGGTCAATGGGTGAAAATCTAGTACTTTTTAAACTATAAATTCATAAGATAGTATCGCATTTAAAAGAATTATATTCTCATGAATATTTTCATCTCTTCTTGGGGAAATCGTTACTTTTCTCAGAAGGGTGGGAATTTTTTCTATCATCTGGAAAACATTGCTCCATGTCCTCAAGGAAAATTAATTGGGTTTCAATGTGCGCCTCTCCAAAGTAGAACTATTTCCCGGTGCAAGAAAAATAGAGACTACTTAATGAAGTTCCCCTTTTAAAATCACTTTCTAGTAATGATAACTGGGGACATAGCAGCAAACATTTTCCAGTGTTTGGTCTTTCTATGTGATGGATCTACAATAGCATTATTGAAGCTGGGGGAACACAGAGCAAAAGGTGAATGGCTTTCTGCTTATCCCATAAAACTTGTGTAATATTTCTTTTGTCTTAAAAAAATACTTCAGCTACTATGTAGTGGAGGAAAAGAGGAAAGAGAAGGGAAAAATGTTAAGTTTAATCATGGAAAATGTGTGTGGTGTTAAAATCGGTAATATAAACACATTTTTCATCAATACCATGGATTTGGTAAGACTCGATATTTACTTTTAAAGCAAAAAGCAGAAGATAACCAATGATTACTTTGTGTAAGTAGGCAGTAATATCAGTTATCAGGTGAAGGATCCACTTGGGCTGCCACACAGCTGTGACTTCACAATTTCACACTGTTTCTAGCAACAAGTACCAGTGATCATATTACCATTATTTTTAACATTCTTTGTAATTAAAGCTTAAGGATAGAGACAAATATATGAGCAGATACTTCACTAGGAATATTTAAAGCTCAATTTTATGTCGGCACTAATCCTGTCCTGTACTTGTTTTTCCAGGGAATTGCCAGGGTATTGAATTACTTTGATTCTGAAATTAACCCTGAAGGGCTGCACAATTCTTGGGCAACACTGAGTTTTAGCTTATTAGTATGGAAAAAGACACCCATGGAAAGAAACCAATTTGCAAATAAAACACTGATTAATGAAGCAATAAAATGGATAGAAAGACTACTTCCTTTCCATAGGGGAGAACCCAGGGCCCAGGGTGCTCGAGTTTTATGCTAATATAAAATTGGTTCCAGCAAAGTATGCAGTTTTATAACCTAACAAATTGGTGCCAACTTACTTAAGCAGTCTAACACCAGAAAGGAAAAAAAAGTGCACACTCTTCAAAGAACATCTGTTTAGAAGAAAAGTCTGGGATCATTAAAAATGCATTCGACATAAGATGATTAGTAGAAATGATAGCACTGAGGCGCGCAGAGTATGATTTTAATAAAGATGGCAAGGAACAGTGGCTGTTGTGGATAAAATTTGTACTTCTCATGCCAGATAAGAAAATATTTGTATTATTTTCTAGAGAGTGACACAGTGAAAGCCAATTCCCATAAGTGAAGAAAAGAGAAATGAGAGAAACTAGTAACTTACAATGTAGAAGTCTGATTTTGGCTTCGGGAAACTCTAATCTGAATGAGCCTCAGAAAGCAGCAGGGGTTAAAATAATAATAATGACACCAACAATAACATTAATAATAAAAAACTAAACCTTTGGATATAGGTGATTGTGTATTGGCAATAATGAATTTTGAGGGGTTTCTTTTCTGAATTTGGGCATTTTTCAAAAAAAGGAAAAAGAAGGAAAATAGTACTTTTACTGTAGTTGTATTAAAGGCTATACTTTTATGAGTGAAAATGAAACATTATTTAAAATTATACTCAATTAGTTCATTTCTTGGAAATAGAAAATCTCCTCTCATCAGTAGAGGCCAAGAAATGAGAAAATATTTTTAAAACTTTTATCGATGTGTCAACACGAGTAATTCCATTTTTACCTAGAGAATTCCTTATAAAGGCTCAGTATGGCAGCAGTCAAAATGTTTCTAATGAAGTGAGCAATGATTTTTCTCAAAAAATACTGCAGACTCATACATATAAATAGGTTGTCATCTTCAATTTTGTAATTGCCTTTATATGATAAGGCAGAATTTTATTTTAATATTTACAGTAAAGAATGCCTTTGACTGTTGAGGGTATATTCAGTTTGTATTCATAGTTATAATTCTTTTGGAGCCACTTCTACATTCATTTTTAAAAGAAAGAAACAAACTCTGTTTCAATGTTGGCTCCATAAGGGAAAGGAAAAGGATTCATTTTTTATTCATCTTTTACACCACAGAAAAACTTGTAAAATAATTTACAAAGTAAAGACTTATTAGAGTCCTTGTTTGATTTTATAAACCGAGGGATCAGTACAGATGTAATATTTTCTTTATAAGCTAAAATAAGATAGTATTATCATAAAATTACTGATTCTACTATTTTCATTAAAAACAAAACAAAACTATAAATGTCTCAGGAGTTACAATATATCAGTGTAAAAATTGTTAAGATGTCACAGTTCAAATAGATATTTTTATAATCTCTATATCTCTCTTGCCATCTCATTTATTTCTGTATCATTTACATATCATACTTTATATGAGCAAAATATAATTGTCCTTTTTATGAATAATGTTTCATAAATTGTTTTGAATACTGTATTGAGTTAGTTTTCTAGAGTCAATGACTTGCAAGAGAGCAGATTTAATAAAGGACAAGTACAAATTACAACATTCACACACATGAGCCATATGCAGGAAGAGGGCAGAACGTCTATCTCTGCCCTGAAGACCTGAAAAACCCAATCAAGGGCTGGGAGCCCACGACTGTGTCACGTGCACATCCGTGTCTGCACTAAAAGGCTGGAGAAATCTATACTGGAGCCAGGATATGATGCTCGCAGCAGAGATGAAGACCACAGCTCCCCTTTGAGAACAACCGCCACCCCCGATGACAACAAGGCCCTGAACGCCTCCTGAGCGGAGAAGAGCCAAGTTCACTTCAGGGAAACCAGCGGCAACAAAGCTTCTCCTGGGAAAGAGCCGGCCCCTGTCTCCGGCTCTTGTTCCCCTTTGCGTTGTGTTGGCAGCAATCCTCAGGTGGATCCTCTATGCCAACTCAGTTCAGCTGGGCGTTCCTGCTCAAGCTGACCACAATAAGTCAACCACAAATACGATTTTTCAGGTAGCAATCATTATTTATTTTATATCACTACATTGTGTAGTTCTATAGGCTTCCATTTTAAAAAATTTTACTATTTTAGTCTAAACTATATGCCTAAATCTTGTATGCTAAACTCTTTAAGGAATAGGGTATGTGAAAGTGTCCATGAATTAGACCACGATGATCTTGTGCAATTTATCTATGTTATTAGTTTTTATTTCTTCATTTTTTGTTTGTTGAGACAGGGTTAGGTAGCCCAGAGCAGTCTTGAAATCACAGTGATCCTCCTGCCTCAGCCTCCTGAATGCTGGGATAACAGGCATGCGCCACCATGCCTGGCTCTGTATTATTACTGTAAAAATAATTTTTAGAGTATATTTACTCATTTAAAAGTTGTAATTTTTAAAGCCTTCTAAAAGTATGAGTCAACATTCTTTCCAAATTTTATCCAATTATATTTTCATCAGATTTGTACAATAGAGGAAGAATGAGTTGGGAGGAAAATACAAATTTCTTAGAAGAAAATAATAAACACTTTCTGGGCCACACAAAAGAACATGGGTCAGACAAGAGATTGAAAGATATAAATGTTGATTGACCTTAACATATCAGTTATAAATCAAGCAATTAGGGCAAATAATATCTTCTAATTAGAGAGATTCGCCTGAAGAGTAAAGATGATTTAGGATGAATCTCTTAAGGAAATCAGTCACTTATGCTTGGATGGACACATGAGGAATCTATGGGAAGAAGGAAAGAAAACATTTGAGTGCAGAAGGAAAAGCAGAAAAGAAGGAAAGAAAACATTTAGGTGCAGGAGGAAAAGCAGAAAAGTGCAGTATCAGAGACACCAGGAATGAATCGAGAAGGAAGGAATGGTAAGCAACAGAAACTCACACTTACTCAACATTGTAGACAGTATTAACTACTGGAAAGTAGTATAAATCAAAAACTCATGAGGGCTGCAGTGTATTGAATACAGCAGACAAAGTAAGGACATAACAGTTTGAGGTAAGTTGATATAAATATGTAGGGTACCATTAAAACAGTCACAGGGCAACTAAAACTGTCAATTCATGTTGTTTATGCTGAATCATTACATAAATTCAAAGAAGATACAAATTTAAAAGCATTTAATTTGTTTGGCAACAAGATACTGATTGATTATATTCATGAGAACATTTTCAGTACAGTGGTGAGATTTAAGGTTGATAGGAAGATGGATACAGAATAAATGAGAATAAATGGAGAGAAATATAAAAATTTATTACAATAATTTGACTGTGAAAAGAAAAAATAAATATGTATCAGGTGTTGTCTGGAGTTTTTAATAAGCTTGTAAAATATGTAGCAACAATAAAACATTGAATGCATTAATAGTTATTGGAATTGAGATGTCAGAATTTTCAGAAAGGGTGACTTTTGGAACAGAGAGATGATCAACTTGAGAATTTGTTATCCATTTTTCTAGAAAGGGAAATTTTGGAAGCGTGATTTATTTTAAGGCATCGAATAGATTGCAGGAAAGTGCCAAAGTCTGAAGCAAAGATGGTGGTGAGGGAAGACTATTGAAGTACTCCTGGAGGTGATGACTATAAGGATTAGTCACGATGGAAGAGATTAAAGACAACTTGGGGACACAGCAATGAAAAGTATTTTAGGTGCATCTACCTTATTTATTCCTCCCTGGTAATAATACCTTGTGCTAAGTTATTTGCTTTGTGCCAGATTAAGCCTTCAAACAGACAACAGTGCATAATATTCTGGTTTTTCCATAACTCAAAAGAAGTTCTCAGAGACAACACTCACCAGGAAGATGCATTTTAGAGCATATAGTGGATAAAGATTATCTTTGATTACACTGAATGAGTAGCAGGTAGTCTTTGTTAAATTAAATATAAGATAAGCTCAAAGTCAAGAGTAAAAGCCCGGTTGGAAATAATTCGCTTCTAAAGAAATATCTTCATTTAATTTTCATCTTCATGTGAATGGTATTAGAATAAGCAATAATTACAAAAATACCACAGTGATACCTTTTTATCTCAAAATCATCCTAATTATGCTTCAGATATAAAGCAATATTCAATTGCTATTATCTCTACAATCTTTTGACAGCAAAGAGAATACACAGAAATCAAATGAATAGCTCTTAGGTCTATTATTAGACATACTGTAGATTTATTGCAAAATAAATAAGTTTTATACTTTTTATTTTTTTAATAAATGTTTTTCCCAAGTTGACAAACATTAATGAGGTTTTCAATTAAAATGTTTCTTTTATATCATCGTTAATTTTAAAGGAAGTATTCAAGCATATAAAATTATATAAATCCATCATCTATCGATTTAGGATATAAATCACCCAAAATATTGATGTTCCTTCAACACTCCCCATCACACTTCCATTCGTCTTCATTCTTCCATCCACATGGGAAGCTATTTTTCTTGGTTTAATTATTTCCATATGTACCCTCAAACTTTTAATATATACATACATATGCATGTATACATGTACAGACATTAACAATTTTCTGTTATATATTTTAAAATCAAATAAATGTTAAACAATTTGGTGCAATTCTTTTCAGTTAATAACTTTCTCATATTTATCAGCATTGATAACTTAACTCAATATCATAAATTCCTTAAAATTATTAGTGTTTTATAGTTCTATTTCATCATAGTGTGTAGGAAACCTCCTAGTTTCTTACCTATTTCCCTTTCTTTTTACTTGTTATTTGTAGAAACACAGACATTTTGCATTAATGTGGACCTCACTATTTCTCTTTTCCTCTTGTCTTGACACTTGAGTCTTAAGAAATTCTTCCCTAATAGAGATTCGATACATTTAGGCCTTGATGTACCTGAACCTGAATTTGTGTAGTTGAGAAGAGTTTGGTTGCATCTTGAGACCATGATTTTAAGTGAAGTAAATCAGGCACAGAAATTTAAGTACCACATTATTTCTCTTGTGTGAAAAATCCAAAGTGCACAATGAAGGATAGATATTAGGAAGTAGGAAGAACTTGTTCAAATGGGAAGAGGAACAAAGGAGATAGGGGGAAGGAAGGGCAAACGAATTTTTTAAAAAAGAGAAAATTGCAGGAAAAAATGGAAACAGTTTTTGTAAATGGGGAGGGGAAGAGGGGTCAAAGGGAGTGCAGGGGAATAGGAAACAATTAAGATCAGTTATGTACACATACAAATACTCCATGATAAATGTGATCATTGTGTATGGCAAACATGCACTAAAAAATTAATTTAAAAAGAGTTTGGTTTTTCTGCAAGCAAACTCAGCCAAATTTAGTAAATTGTTAAAACCTCATCCTCAACCTAACTTCTCAAAATTGTCCTTGCTATGTAGAAAGTACTCACATACTTTTGAGTCAAATTCTAGTTCTAATCCTTCTATTTCGATCACTTAGCATTGTTGCGTACACAGTGTAATCCAAATTGCTCCTAATAACTTGAATTCAGTAATTCTTGACAGTGGTTAATGTGAGAATTATGAAGAAGGCTATGGAACCAAATGATCCTGATTTCAATGTATCCTCTCCCACTGTGTGAAAACAGACGAATAATCTAACCTCTGCTTTATTATGTTTCATTTTTAGAATGAAATTTATATTACTTCTAAACTCGTCCTGAAAATAAAGTGATATTTTAAGCATAATCATTGTAAAATAAAGTTGGCAGATAGTAAGTTCTACCTAACCATGAGCACTGTCATTATTGGTCTTGATACAGAAAATAGTTTCTTCGATGCATTTTAGCATGAATTTTTCATATTTCATTAATATAACCTGCTGTTATTTTAAATCACGTTACATTACTTTTATTGATTAATTTGGAGGAGATGGCATATGTATGACTTTGAGTGCTCTGATCTGTTGTATGGGACAATTCTCCCCTTCCTCTTCATTTTTCTCCTCTTTCTTCTTGAGAAACCAAAATGTCTTTTCATTAAATTTTATATTCTTGTAAAACATCTTACACAACTTTTTAAAGTAATGATTTGGTTCCTATGAAAATGTTATATTTTTCAATTTTATTATCTCTATATTTGTTTCTGCTTTATTAGGAAACAATTTTTACAGTAAAGTTATAATTTATTGCACATTGATATAATAAATTCGGATATTGTAGAAAGTATATTTGAATAAAAATCCTTCTAAATGTTGAAAATTATTTTTTTAAATTCTTCATAACTACTATTTTCTTGTTCTTTTCCAATAGTTGCTTCCTCAAATAAAATGTTAAATAGAAGACAAAAAATTAAAAAAAAGAACAGCCATGTCTTTTTATGTTTGAATTTGAAAGGACATCGTATGTTAATATTGTTTGCTGATAGCTTTTTGGAACACGAACTTTATTAAATTTGGAAATGTACCTCTATCCTAGTGTGCAAACAATTTCTTTTATTCCATAAAAATAAAGTGTTATGTGCTAAACTCACTAATTCTACTTTTTGAACAGCAGATACTCTATTAGATTTGAGATGCTTGTTCTTTACATATATTCCCACTTGTCATAACCTTAATCTTAATAGAATTTTGATAATAAAATATGGTCTTTCTGTGACATCTTTAAAAAATCAGTTTTGCTAAGGCTTAGTATGTGGACAATTTTGTTTTTTTATGTGAATTTAATTACATATTTATTAATATTGTACTATCTTTATTAATATCGTATTGTCTATACATTTGAAGCTATAACATGAGCCTTTTGCATATATAGAAAAAAGAGAGAAATTAAGAACTAAAATGCATAACGAATGTCATCAGTTACACATGCCATTATCATATGATTATAATTGAAAGTATATTCATTTTTAATATTTATCTGTCTATACAACTTTTTGTTTTTAAACCTGACTACTTTTATTTTCATCATTATTTAATTTCATTCATTTTTTTTTCATTTCCAAAAAAATTTCACATGATTTCTGTTTTTAAGTAGTAGAGAGCTGGTTTGGATTTCATTAGGTACATTCATTAGGTATTCATCTTGCTTTTTAATATTTTGGCTTTCATATTTTTTTCATAAATCCTGGAAAACTATCACACATTTCTTTGAACACCATCTGTTCTGTATTTGCTCATCTATTTTTCTTTATTTACTTTTACATTCCTATTCTTTCCCTGTCTATACTTCATTTTTTCAAGTTTCATTTTCTTTATGTTTCTTCTATTTACATCAGTGTGGGTAATTTCTTCTGAATTACTTTGGCCTCGCTAATATCTCTATTAGCTCGATCTAAGGTGATCATCTGTTAATAATATAATTTTGATACTCTTATTTAGAAATTCAAGCTTCTCTTTGGTAACACAAAACATAGGATTATGCATATGAAGGATTTGTTTCTAGCATTTTTTTCTATTTGCATTCTATTGCACAAAATATCTAAAACCACATTTTATCCTCTCTATTCAAAATTTTCACTACTGAATGGTGCTGAATGTGTATGCCTTCTCCTTTGATACATATGAATTTTGTGCACCGTGGTCACTCAACTGAGAAGGTGTCTTTGACATTGCTTGGCATCACATGGATTTTCAAAGTATAAATTTAAATTTCAAAGTCAGGAAAGAGCATACTATGTATTTAGTTTATGAAAACTGATCATAACAGGTTGTACATACTAACAAATATTTGTTGAGCATGCATATGTAAATGGGATATAGGGGGTACAGGAGGGGCACACTGTTTTTTCAAGTTATACTTTGCCAAGTTTATAAAAATATACAACTTTTTTCCTGTACAAATTATTTTAAACATTTATTGTGCATGTAGGAAGAAACTTCTCATGCATTCCTAAAGACTTTGTTTGGGTCTTAGGCATGTGCAATTATCTATGAAACAGTGCTTACAAAGCCGAGACAAGGATATTATCTATAATTTCAACTCCAAGAACTATAATATTTTTAAAGCTTTTAATGAACAGTACAAAATTCATACATGAACTTTTCTACAAGGTAGAAAAATAGATAATTAAAAAAATTAAAAAATAGATAATTTTACAAAACAAAGAGTAGAAAATTGTCATAAAGTCTCTTATTACAGGGATAGTACATTAAATTTCCCCAAGGGCTGCTTTACGTTTTTTGTATTTTGTTTCATTTTATTTCCATTTTTCCTAAATCACTAATCACCTAATTTCCAAAAGCCAAAGTCAATACCGACACCATTTACTAGCCTGCTAGTCTGAGTATCATGTGCCACATTATATAACTACATATGTCAATATAATAAAAATCTTAATGAAACTCAATTAAGCTGTCTGGGCTGTGGCTCTTCTGGTATCATGTCTCTTTATTATAGAAGTCAACCTCATTTGTTAAGACTTCTTTAAATTTTAACTAAACCAGGGAATATTTAGCTAATAGATGTTTGATTGAGGTCCTGGGAAAAATAAAACATTTTTGCTCTATATTCTTGATTTTTTTTTCCATTTTCTCCACCCTTTTGTGGTTCTAGCCTGTGTTTTGTAAAGTGAGAGATGACTTTATTTTCACTATTCTGAGAAATGCCACATGTACACATAAATTCATCCAATGCATGTGTTTTAAAGTAAAGATTAGTGAAGCATCCAGGTATCCACAACCTTCAAATATAAATACATACATATATTTATTTATATTTAGCACCACTGAGTCTTCTGTATGTTCTCTACAGATATGTTTATTTCTGTAGAGATACTCCTTCTGATCTCTGTGATAGTAATTATCCTGATTTTTTAAAAAAAATTACGATGTGTGCATCAATGAAATATTTTGGTTAGCATGGTTTTGAACTCTAGGGAAAATTACCTTTGTGCTATGTGCCTTGGTTTTTGTGCTGTACACTGTAAGCTTATTTCATATTGGTAATATCTGCCATTAATTCTCCTACTCTAGTTTTAAATTGACTGAGAATAACAAAATTAATTCATTCTGTGATGAGTGAACATATTCACATGTTCTCAGTATTTAAATGAGCTCTTTCTTTAAACATAGTTCATTGATTTCATTCCAATTAAATGTAACAACATATAACTATTTCCTATTACACAAAATGTTTAACTTTTGGTCATGGTTAATATAAATATTAATAAAAACATTTATTCAACATTCTAAAGTTTAATGGAGTCGTATGCATGCCTGGTAGAACTCAATTAAACAATCTTTAATTAAAGAAAAATAATGACTTAGAAATGAAGATTCAGCATTTCTCTCACGAAGAACATGTGTCTGAGAATATATGAAATAAAATCTTAAATAATCAGTCCATATTTTGAAACATTTGAAAGGTGAGAATTCTCCAAAGATGAAATCTACAAATAGCTGGGGAATGATCCAAAGAGTTTCCAAATCATTGAAGAAGAGATGATTAACATAAAGAACTCAAAAGCCAAGACAAAGGCAAGGACATGAAGAACACTTGGGCATTGTTGGTGGGAATGTAAACTGGAACAACCACACTGGAAATCAGTATGGAGACTCCTCAAAAATGATAACTAAGAAGTGGCTTTGACCCTGCTGTAGCTCTCCTGGATATCTTCCTGAAAGAGTTAAAGTCATGATCTTACTGTGGTGCACAGATACCCATGATTATGGCACACAATTCATAATAGGTAACTTATATGAGCAGCCTCGATGCTCAACAACAGGTGAGTGTATAAAGAAAATGTGCTACAGAAGCACAACAGAGTATTATTCAACTACAAAGAACGTTAAAATTGACTCCTTGGTAGGAAAATGGTTTGATCTTGCTGCCGTAATTTAGTGTAATAAATCAGACACTGATGGTCTACCTGATGAATAGTCTCTCCTACGTGAGAAACTCATAACATGAATGATTTAAAAAGTGAAGTAATGTAGAGATGGTAGAAAATAGGGAGGTAGATTTTTGGAGATGGAGAAGGGATGTAGCAATAGCAAGGAGGATAGAATGATGGAAAAAGATTTTAAAATGTCATTAAAATTATAAAAATATATTTCAGTTCCAAGATCTCACTCAAGATTCCATTTAATTTTTGTTTGTTTGTTTGTTTTCTTGAGACCATCTGTCACTGTATACTTTAGGCTGGCCTTGAACTCACTATGTAACCCAAGCTGGCCTCAAACTCATAACAATCCTCCTGTCTCAGCCTCACCAGTGCTGGGATTATGGGCCTGCATCATCACGCCTGGCCCCATTTTACTTTTAAGTATGTTTCCTTGGCCTATTTTTTTTTTTTTAATTTTGTTTTGTTTTATTTTTGTGGCTAAATGGGGCTATGATGTTTTGGAGAGAAAAATTCAGAGTATCCATTTATCCCACAATATCAAAGATAGGCCCAACCGGAATGGTTTTTACCTGTGACATCTGTTAGCCGTGCTGGTCACCAGGAGGTATTTCACTCGCTATGTTTCTCTGTGTGAAGTTACCTCATCTGAACAACCCACAGCTCTGCATATTCTACACTTCGGCGGACCAGCGGGGACTTAAACGATACTCTTCCCTTAGCGGTTTAGGAAACAATGATGTAGAGTTTAAAAGCACGTAATAAATCAATAAAGGTGAAAATATGAAGGTAGAATTCTTACCAGAGGGAAGATAGTTGCTTCTGCAACGTGGAAAAAAACATTAGAGCTAATTAACAAATTGTGAAGTGAAAGGTTGTCTTTGTTCTGTAAGTGATCGTTGTTGGTGTTAAGATTCAGATTCTTATATGTTAATGAAGCTTAATTAGCTGCACTTAAATGACATTTAAAATTCCGGTTAAAATGTTCCAAAAACATTCCTTGGAACTTGTTCAGGAGGAGCTTTAGAGAAATTATTATATAGAAGAAACAAAACAGTAGCAGGCAAATAAAAGAGTTCTAAAAGAACAGAAGTCATTTAAAGATTAAAGAAGTACAGCAGTGACTATTTTGGTATGTGAATAGAGAAAATGTTTTCACTGCTGGGATAAAGTGTGCTTGAACAAATAAATGGAGCCAACTAAGAATCCTGATTTTTAGAAGCTTTTTATAATCTTTTCATCCCAGGTGATCAGAACATGTTTAACTGACTTGAAAAGCAAAGACTAATGGTACGGCAGTATCAAGACAGACAAATCAGTTAAGTAACCCTAGAAATTGATGATCAGATTCCCCTCATGGTATAATAACATTTTTCAATGCATCTATTCCTATTCTGATTAATTAGGAGAATATTTTGAGTGGGTTCTGGCAGATTTATTGCTAATTACTTTGGCTCAAATTTGCGGCCTGGTACAGGCAGGTTACAGTGACAGCCCTTTGTAGGGTGACATTTATTAGAAGAATAAAATCACTGGATAATGTTCCTGCTTGAAATGAATTTATTACAGTCAGTTTTTCTTTAGCTTATCATGTGTTTTTAAGTAAGGCAGTGTGAACTCTGTTTATTGGGCTTTAATGGTTTTGCACATTTTAATCAAAACATTGGTTAATTATACTCACGGAAATTTATTAATAAATCTGAATTCGTATCTACCAGTATATTCTATTAAAATTCTTGTGTCTATGATATAATTCAAGTAAAAAATACAGTGTCCATTAAGTTTTATTTTTTGAGTTATAGGAGAAACAAGTGGTTATTATATTTAAAGAGATCTCTCTCTCCCTCTCCCTCTCTGTCTCTCTCTCTTTCTCTCTTTCTCTTTCCTTGAGTTCATGGCAAATCCTTCTGCCTCAACCTCTCTCTTGCTAGAAATATAGGTAAAAGTCATGTTTTAACATTCTTGGTGAAGTCACAAGAAGGGTCTCATTTATTTAAAATTCAAAATACCAACTTCCATGATAAACATTATCTTTATACATTGTAAACATGTAATACTAAAATGAATAAATAAATCTGGTTATGGTTTGTCATTTAAAAATGATATTAAGGCTTTATTTTTGAAGAGATAGAACAAAATAGAACACTCTCCAAAATAAAAACAAAAGTTTCTGGTCAATCACAGAAAAGAAAAAAATTCAACATATTGGACATTTTCAAAAACTGATTTTTGAAAGAAACTTGTCATGTTCTCTCTTCAAAAATATGGGGGTGAGTTTTCCTACACCTCTGACAACCTGCCTTTCAGCCATCAACATCTCCCCGTGCCAACCCATGTCCTAGTCTATCAGATTTATTCTTTTAAATCTCTCATGTGATCGTACTGTTTGACACTCACACAGGGTAACCAGAAAATACAGTGAGTATTTAAATTAAAAAATAATTATAATAAAAGACATTGCCATTAAACTCCCTCAAAATACTCTCTGTAGCTTTGAATGAATTTTTCCCATCATTCGTCACAATATGTCTTTTAGTGTATTTTTAAGAATCTAAACATACATTGTATTTGTCAGTCTCTCTCTATATATATTTCCACCTGAAGAAGTCTAAACCTTAGTGTAGTTTGCAATCTTGGACCATCCAGGACACAGTCCCCTCTTGTTCAAAATTAGGATTAGATTACACAGTGTGTTTGCAGTTTGCAGTGCCCTTATTTCCCAGGCTCATCATGTTTTCACTTATGTCCCCTCCACTCACCGTGTCCATCTGCTTATTCCTCACCCTTTAACAATGTATTGGGGTTCTTCCTCTGTGAAGTCATCCTTTGCTTCTTCATTCCACATCCTGCTTTTTTTCTTGATTAATGTTTATCTTGCTCTTGGGACACTGTTTGTTTTTCATTCACCTTTTATTCCAGACCATATAAGGAATTTTGAATTTTTCATTCTTTATTTCAAGTGCATAGCATAGTCACTGCCAAAGAATAAACCATTTGATAAATATTTATAGAGGGAAGAGACGGAAAATGTTTAGTGATTTTAATTGCAGTGAGGAAAGTAAATGACATCAAGAAAAACCTAAAGAATTTTATCTTAATCTGCATTGTACGATTTTTTTCTTCAGCTGTTCAACTTGACCATCAAGGGCATATGTCCTTATCCCACTAAAAATTCTGTTTTTACATGGTATACCCAAACATTGCAAGAGAAATGTCCCTAATTATTTATTTTTTCCCTCTTTAACTCATATATTTATATGTGAAAAGGCAAGTTAAAAACGTGAACTATTCTGCAATATAGATGAAATTTAAAAACATTTTTATAAGACTAGGGTGATCGATTTGCTCAAGATATTTCTAATTTTCGTGTTATAGCATGACATACTAACTGCTTATTACTACTGTTTCACTCACAATTACTACTCTTTCACTCTCAAAGTGTCTCAGTTTGGTAGATAATATATCAAGGTAACATACGTAGAACTTACGTTTAGGTAATATCGGCTTATAATATTAAAATATACATGAGAAATATAATAATGGTAATCTCCAGGATGGCTATGTTTGGGGTAGAGAGAACATTTAATTTACACCATATATTTTTATGTAACCTCAATCAAGAACGGTGTGTATGAATTTCAATTAATGAAGAACCATATGTAACTAATTTCAAAGTCATTATAAAAATATTGAACATGAAACTACTCAAACTTCTCTCAGCAAGATGTTTATAAATGAAAAAATATTGTGAAACACAGTCACAATGATTAAAGTAAGAATGTAAAATCATCCTCAATGACATAGAGAGAGAGAAGCAAATGGAATTATCATTAGGGCATATTTAAGGGTCTAATGATCCAGAATTCCATTGTGCTGCTACAGTACTAAATTGTGGCTATAAGCAGAGAATAATTTTCTCACTGACCTCTTGATGTTTTGCAAAATAAGATGCGCAAGATAATTATAATGACTTTCAGTAATTAAATAGATTCCCAATTTGTGAATAAATCTTGTGTATATTCAGTTCTCACCAGGATATGCTATCTATTTGAAATCCAGGGAAGCCTGAGAAGACCTTTTTCTCAAAAACCTAATCTATTTTTTTCCTTTGGCCAGAAGGCTACCATAAAATATTGTCAGACAAGCTTCACTAATTATTTGTTGGACTATAAGCTTCTGGTGTGGAAGCAGTTTCCTGATTGCTTCACTATGATGGTGCATTAGCTATAATCATGTGGGGCCTGTTGTGAATTCTCAATAGTTTTGCAATGAATAAGGGATTGAATGAATTAGTAAATAAAGAATTGTAATTTGACAGGTATGCTCATACTCTGATGTTAATATGTAAATCGGCATACACATTTTTCAAGATGTGGCATTTCAACAATCAAATTTAAAATAAATATATTTTTGAACTAGCATTTAAATTCTAAAAACTTACTTGGTGAAGATATTCAGACAATGTATTAGGATCATAACACCTAGTATTGTATGGTCAGTAAAGTGTTATTATTAGTAGTACACATATTAAAAATTCATTCAGGAAATATTTGAAATAAATTATTTATATACTAAGGGAAATATAATAGAGACATTGAAAATAGGAAACACACACACACGCACACACTATGGCACAATTACTTTAATTTACAAGAATGCAGAGAAAAGACAAGTCAAGGAAACAGAAAAAGAAAGAAAAAAAAAGAATGAAGAACAAAATCTACCCACAAAGGATAACAACAATGACACAATTGATTATGAGAATTTGAAGAGTTACTATCCTCAACGAAATCAACCAAACATCACTGAAAATATGACAAAATTGACAATGAAAATTACACAGTAAGATGAACCCCTCTGTTCCTTTCTAAAGTGCCTGTATGGGTTTATTTGTTGATAGTCATGTTTCCCTAAGCAACTAAGCTCTGCAAAAAAACTGAGATCTTCATTTTGTCTCCACTTCTGTCCCTCTTGCTCCAATTCACACTAGACATTCCGTGCTGTATTTTTGAATGATCTTTCTAAAACTAGGCTATCAAGAGATTTCTCAAAGTCAGAGATAATAAAATGTCATATATATGTCAGGTACGATATATAATACATTCTCCATAATGATGATGTGAACTAGGCAGATTTAAAATGCAAGGACTGGATAAGTTTCTTCTAGGAAATCTACATATGCACATGTGTCTTGTACTTGAAAACAGACCCATGGCTCAATATTTCCCTGATAGTACTTTGAATACTCACTCCTTTGTTACAGCCATACAAAAAGACCTTGGCAAGCTTTGGTTTCTTTCATACTCTTAGATTTCCTTTGGCCATCTAAACACCACAGCTAGCCCCATGTCCTTTAAGGTAAGTCATGGTATTGACTAAGACCGTTACGCAGATGTGCAACTCTGCAAAAATCGATAACTAACAAGCATCCCTTGTCTCTGCCTCTTGCCTTGTGCACACACAAAGACTTTTATTTGGCTGGACAGTGCAACTCTTTTTTTTGTACAATGTATGTAATTATTCTATTTGTCTCACGGTCTGTCCTTTGGTCAAGTAGATCTATCTGATTTCAAACTGTGACAGCTCATGTCTCTATCCTACATCGTAATGAAGGGCAAAATTCAAAATTTGCTTATGAATCACTTATCACGATCCTAAATGTGAAAAAGATTGTGATTTATAACTGATGGAAAAAAAAAAAAAACAGTGTTCCTTTGAAGAAAGTAATTCTTCAAAGAATGTTATTGTTGATGTTATTATTGATGTTATTATTGATGTTAATAATATAATAAAGATCTTTAAATAGTTTTTAGAAATAAATGTTACAGGGTTTTATATAAGATGATATGTGAGGGCCTAGCTTCACTTTATTATCATATATATGATCATTATGTCTCGATATTCTGCTGTTTGAAAGCACAAAAGAGAGCTTGCTTCAAAGAGTCAGGAGCCAGCCTGCCAGGCGAGAGCCTTGAGCGCCCCTCCAGCCCCCGCACCAGCGCTCCGTGAAGGGCATGGTGAGCTGACAGATGTTAACGTTATGATTGGGTACGAATTAACCCTACTGACATTTCCAGTGATTTTAAAGCCGCAGAATGCCCATTTAATTGAAATACTCATTTAAAAATTTTTGAACAGTCTGAATAAAAGGGAAATGCACACTATAATTCAAATATTTCGTGACCGCTCATTTTCAAGAAGGTTAAAGCATGTCAATATTAAGGTGAAATTCTACTTCCAAATAATTATGGTCCTTGGGCATGAAAGAGAGGGATGTCTTGAAAAGCGTTTACCATAATAGATGTGGATAACTGCCATTTGACTGACACTCAGGTACTATTGAAGGGCTTCTCCAAGGACAGAAGATTCAAGCTCATAAAAGCTGGAGATTCTCTTAAAGGAGGAAAGAATAAATGTTCCTCAGAAGATGTTTGTTTGAATAATTTGTAGCAGGAAATTATGAAGAGAAATCATCATACTATGAAAACTAAGTGGATATAAATCATAATGTTTATTGAAATCATACAATATGGCAGGGATTTTCTGAGTATAAAATCTCTTAATTTTCTTTTAAAAAAAGTATCTGATACAATTTTACAAGCAAATCATGAGGACTTAGATAGCTCAAAAACTTTGCAAAGATTCTATGTCTACAATGGGTAAATTCCAGATTGGAGTCCTGATAATTGGATTAGTCCTCGTAATTTGTGAAATATGAAGGCATGTTTTTCCTGAAAATATTTTTTACTTTGAAATTCTGAGTAAAATATGAGAATCCTCATTTGAGTTACTTACTTCTCTTTAAAATATTCTATTTATTATAAGAAAATATTTAACACGATGCTTATATAGTATTAATGACAAATAAACAAAAATAATTCCAAATTATCATGTTGCTTACTCATTCAGAAATGTGTCACTTTTCACCCCAAAATACAGGAGGCTGGATTATAAAAAGATAAATCTGCTTGTAATAGACAGTGGTACCTTGGTTCACAGACTTAATTATTTCCATAATTCTGGTCGTGAACCAAATCAAATTCAATAGTTCGAGTCAATGTCAGCTTTATGGGAAATTTTTCGGTATTGCAAGAAATCTCTCTCTTGTTTAAATCTTATGATTCATTAAAAACCAAGCATTAGACCTGGACAAGTCATATTTTTATTCTTTATATTGAAAAAAAAAACTTTTACCTCATTCAGAAAGGCTTGGAGTTGTAGCTCAGCAGTAAAACACTTACCTTGGCATACATGAGGCCCTTGGATTCAATTCCCAGAACTAAAAATAAATAAATAAGTAAGTAAATAAATAAATGAATGAATAAATAAATGAATAAATAAATAAATCCTTAAGAAGAACTGCATAGAATGGCTATCATAAAGATATCAAATATTTAAAAAAAAAAGGCTGGAGAGTCTGTGAGGTAAAAGGAACCCTTCTACATTGTTGATGAGAATATAAACTAGTATAATCATTATGGAAATCAGTAAACTATATGGAAATTCTTCAAAAACCTAAAAATACAAATTTCATTTGACCCAACTATTTCCCTTCAAGGTATTTTCCCAAAAGGGTTAAAGGCATCATATTGTAGAGATACTTGCATACTTATGTTACAGCAGTTGTTATAACAGTTCAATTCATAATAGCTAAACCATGGAGGTACCCTGTATGTCCATCAACAGATTAATAGAGAAAGAAAATGTATATATACACAATGGAGTACCACTGTTGCATAAAGAAAGATAAACCTGAGTCACTTGTGCCTAAAGGATACACCTTAAAACCATAATATTAAACAAAATAAACTAGACGTGCAAATACAAATATTGAATAGTTTCTCTTACATGAATAATGCAAAACAGAAATAAAGAGTAAAATAAAAGATAGATAATAGGAAATAAGAGAGATCCTTTGCAAAAATGAAGGGATCTAATAGATGGAGAGAGAGGAGGTGAAGAGAATAAAAAAGAATTAACATGATTTATGTACATGTACCAACTCCCCACAAGAACTGTAATCATTTTATACTGCAAACATGTACTATTAAAAAATAAAAATTGAAAAAAAGAACTGTATTTTCATTGCTATATCTAACATTTCACTGCTTTGTAAAATATGGTTAATGAATTTTTAAAACTATATTAATTAAACCTAACATATTATGGATTTAGACATAGTTTAAGTTAATTAAAACTATGCCTTAAGACACTTCACAAGGATTGGGCAACTAATCTAGAGGTTTTTTATTTAAAATAAAATAAATATTTTCAGGAAATTATTTCCATTTTGTACTGTTTTATAAATTTTTTTATTGCTTATTCTCATTTTATATCTAAACTTCTACACTAGCCAATTATTTGTAGTATGAAAATATCTTTAATTGTAAGAAATATTTGAAGCAATCAAATTAATGATCATGGTTAGCAAATACATGATAAAAATTATAGTTCGAGAAAGTATAACCATGTTTTTTAATCCATTAGTATACCTTAGTTAAAATATATAAATCAAAGGAAGCTACTTTGGGGAAAATAACCACATACAAGAAGATAAATAAGAAATTATTGTAAAGGCATTTATAGAAGTTATAAATGAGTGCAAGACAACTTCTGGGGATATAAGAAGGAGATCAGATTTAGAGTCTAAATTAGTTGATTTTATGTGATAATTAGTAAGGGAGAAAAAGATATTTATGCGATTGTTATGAGGAAGACAGACATCTTGGTGTGGAAGAATAGACAACGGCTAGTTGGAGACGAGAAAACTGTGCTGGCAAAGTGCGCAAAAGACGTTTTAAGGTTTAACTGCATATTCTCATTATTTTTTATTATCATTGTTTCTTTGTGTACACATAAAATGGTACATAAGAATTTTTCCAAGTATTTATGACAGAAACAAATTTAAAATGTGAATATTGTATCAAAGGGCCATTTAATAATACTTGAAAATGGTGCTTAAATTTGCCTTATTCTTTATTTACATCCTCTTGTAATAGCACGTGAATTTCCAGTGAGAAACTGTGAGGTGATAAAAATGTCATAAATAAAACCAATTTAATTAGATTGTAACACCAAATATCTAGGTGAACAGAAGTGACTGCTCTTTTAAATAATGAAATATGGAATATATGAAGTTTATTTTCTTAGCCATCTTGAGCTTTTATGTTAAACTAGGAAAGCCTATATGTTTTCCATGAATGAAATAATTCTTTCTTAAGAAATTAGAAGCAGGAAAGTTTCAAATTTATTTCAGTCATGAGTATGTTAAAGCTATATTAAAATCCACATTTTTATTTATTTATTTTTTTTAGAAACAGTTTCTCAGCCAGGCATGCAGGTATATACACGTGAGGCCTCACTCTAGGAAGCTGAGACAAGAGGACTAAAAAAATTTGAGCTCAGCCTGGGTGAGTTAGTGACTTAGTGAAATTATGTCTCAAAAAAAGAAAGAAAGAAAAAAAAAAGAATAGAAATGGCAGGAATGCAGCTCAGTGCAAAGGCCTAAGTTCATTTAATCCTCAGTGCTACTTTAAAAAAAAAAAAGAATACCTCAAATTGAAGAAAATTCCTTTGAGATTTTCTTGTATAAGAAAACATAATGATGTTTATAGATTAGACTGAGAATTAGTAATTTTGTGTGTCCTGTTAACAATGAAAATATTTGACAACCTGAGTTGAACGTACATGGGAAAATGAAAGGAACTATAAAAACTAGACTCACCTCTTCTCCACGCTTTATGTAAATTTGTATACAGAAAACTTTGGTCTCTGTTACAAAGGAACCTGGGATTGGGTTAGGGTAAGCAACTCCACAGGCAGGGGGGTTAAATCTGCAAGTATTAACTCGTGTGCTTCCTGCACATTTACCTTCATTTGTATCGGCTTTTCACTGGCACCTTAGGATCGTGTCTTCTTCTTACAGATCATACATAGAAATGAAAAATATTTAAAGAAGTACTGGACTAAGTGATACACCGAATGATTCTAGTATGTACTTGGAGAGCAAGTTTTTCGCCTTCCAAAGATGACTGTAAGGGTAAGAAAAATGGGAACTGGTAGCACAGAGGAGGTGCAGAATGAAGGGCAGGGGTCCAACTCCGGGTCAATGAAGTGGGGCGCGTCCGAGGTTCCAGAATGCCTCCTTCTGGATGCCCCTCTATTCGCCCTACCTGCCGTGTAGCAGAATTTGAGTTGGCTGTCGTGGGCATTCTGAATGGTGATAGGATGTGGGAGAACACCTTCTGGTTCACTAGGAACTGAATGAAGGCTGTTTGGTTTTTCTCTGTATGTTGGGTCTGTGTTGGACCTTAATATACTCTATTTGTTTTACTCGTTAGTCCCACACACGAGAGACATTATCGATTCCAATCTTCTAGTGATCACAATGTGCATTTTGAAACATACTTTATGATATTCAGATAGCATGCTGTAGTTTATTCTTTTAGATGGGATCTCCAATTAAAAATGATAATTAGTATTTGAAAAAGCAATTAAATTCTATCTTGTGAATAAAAATCAGCAGTCTTATTTAGTAGTTTTAAACAGTACACATTTGTGACTTTCAGCATGTGAAGTATCAGCATTCAAAAATCACATGAGAATATCACTTCAAAAGATTATTTTCTTGTGTTTCAGGCAGTCTTGTTGATAATAAAAAATGTGATGTATTTATGTATGTTCACCCCTTCAGAGTAATGATACTTCTACTATCCTCAGGGGCAGTAAGTAAGAGCATTTATAAGCTGTATAATTGCCTCTAAAGTTTACCTTTGGTAGAATTTTACACACAGGTATTTTTTTCATTTCAACCTGGCAAAAATGTGAGTATTTCTGCGCTGATGCATCGACGACACATCCTGATTTTGCAGCAACATGTAGAGAGGAGGGGATCTCGAGAAGACCAAAGACAGTAGGAAGTGAATAAATGTTTATACCCAAATAAACAGGATTTAGTTTATAGTTAATATACTGAGACGACTTCAGGACAGAAAAAATAAATTTTTCAATTTTTTTGGCATAGAAAGAACCTGGTATTATGTATCAGTAAGATCCTTTGTAAACAATGTGGTACAAGATCCTGAATCAAAATGTGTAACTATAGTCTCTGTATAGAAAATTCCACTTCTTGAAATTTGAATTAAAGAAACAGTTTTCCAAAGGTTGAATATTATATGCTCAGTAATGTTTAGATCATACAATTTAAAAGTGTCTGTGTATAAGGAGGTATTGATGTGTTATGATACATTAGCTAAACGGGAAATAACATATCTAAATGGCAAATGTGCTGGAGAAAGAAAAAAAATTATGGAAAATGAGCACAATTGATGTTAATTTGGTAGTTATAACTTTTTACATAAGACTGAAGTAAAATAAAACAATGTTATTTGATTTGAGCCCATAAAATTGAATTAAATTTGCATTGTATTGAATTGCACTGAATATGCAGGGTGTTGCACTGTGTTGGATACATATAATCGGGGCTAAAACTGATTCACAACAGATTTCCTTCTTGAGAAACTACAACTACAAGTAGTGCTAGAATTAAGTGATTGCTATTATTTTATTTTTTCAAAATTATTTTCATACCTTTTATATTCTTGATCCAAATGTAATTTTGTTTTTAAAACCAATTATGTGTTAAATACTCTGATATTTACATGGGAGACAAATAATATTATCGTATTTGATGACTACCTTTTTATTTCCAACTATTTTTAAAACACACACATTCGTCTGGCTCAAATCTTTTATCTTTCTTTAGAGGCAGGCATACAGTAAGAAACTGATCGAGATCTTGTTGACAAACGAAAATTGCTAGGAATTAAAATTAGCCTGCTTATACTAATCAATACTCAGAAGACATCGAGGCATATACATTCATTAGAAAATCATTACTGCACATGAAAAATGTATTTGAAGCCACACTAATGTGAAACGTTAACAGATACGTTTACAGCACATCTTAATAGGTGAAGAGTGAGAAGGAAGGAATCATTAGCAGCACGTTTGTACAGCGTGCTAAATGGACCACCGCAGTCCTCTGTGGTCTAGCACATTTTCTCCACGTGGGGCTGCTGCTAGTTTCTGACGGGGTGAGCAGAGGAAGGAGGAAGCATTTCTGTTCATCTGCATTTCCTGAACTTGAAATTTGATGTGGATAACTTGTTCGGATTTGTATTCGATCTTTTATATTCCTCATAATATCTATGTTCTGAAATGTTTCCTATAAAATGCTGTATCACATTAAATTTATTTTCATTACTATGTATTAAACAAGACTCAGTAATTTTTCACGTCACTTATTTTTTAATGTTCATGGTAACAATATATTCTATATCACATTTCCCTTCTAGTTCTCCAATTCAGAATATGAATTACTAGCTCAAAAATGGAACTGGGCATGGTCGTTGCATACCTGTAATTTCAGTCCTCTGTGAGGCTTAGGCAGGAAGATCACAAATCTGATCCCAACCTGGGCAACTATGAGATTTAGCAGCACACTGTCTTAATGTAAAAAAGGTTGGGGATGTAGCTCAGTAGGAAGACACTGAATTTAAACTGTGCATCACTCCACCTCCCCAACTTTTTGTATGGCGAGAATGTTAAATATTTGTTGTGCTACGAATTTATAAATGCATAATACATTATTATTCACTGTGGTTAGTTTGTAATGCAACCAGTCGATGAAAAATTTTTGTCAGCTTAAATGAAGCACCGTACCCTTTGATCAACAACTTCGCATTCCACATCTCTTCCCCACTCCTGCAGTTGCTAGTAACTACTTTTCTACTGTTCCTATAAAATCAACTGTTTTATGTTCTGCATATTGATGAGATGATACAATATTTATCTTTGTTTATGTTATTTTATTTTGTATACTGTTTTCTAGTCATATATATGTTGTCATGAATGACATAATTCCTTCTTTTCAATGGGTGAGTGTTCTGTTTTTCTTTGCCACTTTTACCTTCTACATTCATCACTGATGGATAATTAGTTTTTTTCCCACATTTTAACCATTGTGAATAATGACAAAATGAATATATACACCCAGAGGTTTGTTTGGTATATTGTATGGTAATTGTTTTTGTCTTTCTTTAAGATGCTCCATACTATTTTCCATAATTACTGTGAGCACTTTGCAAAGGTATCTTTTTCTCCGTATTCTCAGCAATGCTTGTTAACTGTTATTGATTTGATAATAGTCATTCTGCCAGGTGTGAGGTGACTTCTCACGGTGGTTTTAGTTTGTATTTCCTTCATAACTAGAGCTATTGAGTATTTTTACCATATGTTTCTTGATAAATAACCCCTGCACGTATTCTCATCGTAAAGACAGGGTAAACCATCCAGTTATTTTATTTACCTTCTCAAGCAGCATTTGAAAATACTTAGCCATTTTTATCTCCTCAAATAATGTTTATCTGTTCCAGTCTTGAATCTTTGTATCTGATAGTTTCTTACTATCTATATTAGTCATCTTTGTTGCTGGGACAAACTACCTACCGAATGTACCCAAGTTAAAGGAAAAATGGCTTCTCTTACCTCATAGATTTACAGTCAGCTGTCTCCAAGGCAGCAACTTCTTGGTGGAAGGACCAAGAAGTCCTTGGTGGTGGAAACTGCTTCCTTCATGGTGGCCATGAAGCAGAGCACAAGAGCCAAGGGAAGAGACGTGTCTTCCACAGTCACAGCCTTAGTGACCACCTTCTCTCCCTGGGCCCCCTCCCAATAGCGCATTCCACTGTGAACGCACACATCGGTTTTCGCCAATGAGGTAAGCACCCCCATGATCTCATCACCTTCCAAATCCCCATCTCTGAACACACAGGGGATTTTCTGGATCTAATATCTAACACTATTTTGGCAGATTTTAATACTTTAGTAGTTTTAATTATTTTAGGGACCAAATAACACGTCATTTCTAAAATAGTGATCTCACTGCTGTGCAACACTCATGCATTCTTTTTTGAAAAATTACTTTCTTAAAATTGGCTTTAATGATATACCATTACTGTCATTTTCCCTTTTTAGCTTTTGCTTTGTCCTGTCTTTATTTTTGGTAGACTTATTGCTCTTTGCTTTTTTATTAAATATTTTATTAGTCATCAAGATAGACTTCAGCTATCTTCCATTTTATTGTACAAGATTTCTTTGAGGTATTTTATCCAAGATAACAGATTCAGCTGCTGTTTATATGCAGATTTCCCAAAAATGTTCAGACTTCATTCTCTAACCCCAAACTGTATAGTTTCTGTTTGGATGTTGAAAACTAACACAAAAGGATCTTAACTCAAACTCTGATTTCCCCTGCACGCAGATGGAGACACACACACACACACACACACACACACACACACACACACACACACACAGAGTCTTTTCCTTTTTCTCTATAACAGTAATAAGTACAACACTGCGTTGTTCTGATAATGGGTTCGCATTTATCCCCTTATCTCCTCCAAATTCCAGTATCATATTTATCACTGTGCTGTGCAATTTACTTTCAAATCACTCTTACCTCTTTTTGTTTTTCTTGAGCTCCATTTACTTCTTCATGGTTTAAAATGTGAAATTCTCTTATCCGTGTCACAGCAATTGTTTTCTAAATCTGTACACGTAGGTGCTCCTGCCCCCACAATAAAAAACAAATGTTCTCAATGTTTAAAAAGTAATAGTTGCAAAGCAGATTTTTATACTGCTATTTTTATGCTTAAAATTTTTGTTCATGTATCCGCTGAGTAATTATTGGGAGCCAGGTGCATGTCAGGTTCTGAGAAAACAGTGTTAAGCAAATAGAAGAAAAAAACAAAATAAAACAAAACAAACTATCAGCTCAGTACATCTTAAATTTTGGAAAGAAAAACATGCAGTATATAAATACAAAATACACAAAGAAATGGAAATGCCAGGCAGCAGTATATGTGTTGAAGGAGAATGAAGTGAGACATAGAGATAACTGTGGTGTTATTTCATTTCTAGTGGGTTTCTCTGTTAAAGCAAAATTTGAGGAGACTGATAATAAAGTGAGAAGACAAACATATCTCTCTCTGGAAAAAGAGTCTCACAGGGAGCAAAAGCAGCCAAAGCAAGACCCTGACAGAGGAACACACCTGGAGGAAAATAATTGCCAGTCACTATGAGCGGAGTAAGAAAGAACATGTGAAATTCCAGTGAGTGGTACAGATTGTGGAAGGTAGTTTAAAGATAGATAAGGATCCTGGATTTTAGACTAAATGTGGCGTGAAACACTAGGTGCTTGTGAAGAGGAATCAGAGCACTTTCTTGTATTTTTAAAGAATCTCTTGACTGTTCATAGATAAAAGATTAACGGAACACAACAATAGACTCAGCACGAAAAGTTAAGAGAGTGTGTAATGACTCAGACAGTGAAGAAACTGTCAGGATAGAGATTGGCCAAATGAAGAAGGTTAAGTGTGGACGGGGTTAGCATGTGTTTTGATAGCAAAGTACACAAGCTTAGTTAATGTTTTATATGTTTGCTATGAAAGAAAAAGAGGACGTGAGGATGACCAAAATTTTTCCAGAGTGATCTAATGAATTATTGTAAAATTTCTTGAGATTAGAACTAAAACATGGTTGGCAAACAGTTCAAAGTGTTATAAGTACTAAATTTGAGATACATGGTAGATAGACAAGGTGAATATTGACCATATGATCATTTGTACGATCCTAGGACAAAGGATGGTTGAAAGTAGATATCTAAATTTGGCATTCAGTAATAATAGATAGTGTTTTAAGTCATGTATTGAGAAGTGACACAGCTAAACTGAGAATAAATAGCAAAGTCTAATTAGTCTAGTCAGGAAACTGATTCAAGAGGAGCATGTGGGATACAGGAGGCAAAGTAAACATATGTACTTATTCAGTAAATACATAAATCATTCACAGATAAATTACAACCCACAGTGAGGTTGAACAAAAAGAACAGAAGTGCACTTGCTATGAGCATAGGACAATCCTTTGATATCACCCTCTCTATTGAAATATTGAAAGTCTCTGTAAAGGCGGAATCACTCCATAGTACCTCACTCCACCTTAGATCCAAATATCCTCATATGTGACTTTTCAAAAGAGTTACTGAATTATGTGTATCAGTTTCTAGAATGATATTGACATTTTATTTAAGGTGTTGCTAACTGGGCATACAAATTGCTCTACAAGTATAAAGATTCATCATTAACTCAATTGGATATATCAGAGTAATATCACCCTTATTTCTTGTGAATTATTATTATAAAAATTAAGGTGTTTTCTTTTTATTTCTTTTTTTTTTCCGGTGCTGGGGATCGAACTCAGGCCCTTGTGCTTGCCAGGCAAGCACTCTAATCACTGAGCTAAATCCCCAGCCCCTTCTTTTTATTTCTATAAATCAGTTTTAATTTATTCATGTATGAGGTCCATAACCACTTATTTCTCTTTTGTGGCTAGTAGATGTCAAGGGTTTTGAGAAATACTGCTCTATTGAAGAGTTTTAATTAAATAACCAAGTATTTAAACATATTCTAGTAGTTGGCACCTAATATGTCATTATTTATCCATTCTCTTCACACACACACACACACACACACACACACACACACACACACATTACTTTAAAGAAAACCAAAATATGTGATGGTAAAAAAAGATAAAACTCTTTTCTAGGATCCAAAAAAGCACAGGTAGCTTTTAATAAAACTTGATGTAATTAACGATAAATACCAGGTCACAGTTGAGACATAAGGATTAAACTAACAAATCTTATTTATTTTACATCAAAGCATGTTTTTATTAACAAGAATAAATGCACATTTAGTAATTATTTTAAAAGTTTTCAATCTTCTTTTAAAACAATTTATGTGTAATACTTTCCCCACCCTGTGAAGTCTGTCTTGTTAATAAGCATGTAGGATGCAGATTTCTTTCTATAGAATTAAACAAAAGAGAACACGAAGGAAAGAAAATAATCATATGTATTTGATTCAAAGACTCTCCTTCCTTTTAAGATTGCGGCAACATACCCTGGCATAGTGGCACACATGTGTAGCCCTAGCACTCAAGAGGCTGACACAGGAGGATCACAAGTTCAAAGCTGGTTAGTACTACGTAGTGAGTTCCAGGACAGCCTGACTGATGCAAGAGAACATTCAATAAATAAGTGAGTGACATGCCTTAAGAATGGCTAAGGAAAATCTGCATTTGGGTATTTTCAACGGCAGCTACAATGTGCTGAATTCATATCTAATATTTAAACTTTTAAATATTTTGACCATTCAGTTATACATGGTATTCTTGAAATAAAGCATGCCTCTGGATCTTTCTAGTCTTAAAGCTAGAAAGAAAAATAGCAAAAAAATCCCAAGAGGACCTTGAAACCCTAAAGACTGTCTAACATGGTATGGCATTTCTATGTAATAAGATAAATAGTAGGCATACTTAGCACACAAGAAAAAGAAGCATTAGATTTCATGTTTAATTTAGTGATGAATCTATTTAAAAAAAAACTGTATAGAATGTAGTTTCTCAATTTATAGACTTACGTTTTTCCTAAAAAAAAAAAGCTGCTTCCAAAGAATGTTTTACTTTCATTTTGCAATGAATCTGCTAAATCTCTTTTGCTTAGGTTTATAAACATAAAAGCATAGCACCTAGTTATTTGCCAGATAGAAAAGAAGAAGGAAAGGATGCAGTTTTAAGTATTTCCCTTTTTAAAAAGAGCCAGGTAGAAGCTACTTATTATACTCAAACTTTTAAAAAGGAAGTAAGGTGAAATGGAAAGCTGGCAAGAGGGAGGGAGTGAAAATAGAAAGAAGAGTAAAAAGAAAAGAAAAATGCATAGGAAGATCCTAGTCTAGCTCATATGACTCTTGGTCTGGTACCATCCTCAGCACAGACATCAGGTACCATCCACGGGATTTATTTCTTCAGTTGGTTAATTCAGAATGTCACTGCAGTATCTACAAGTGAAGCTGTACGTTTCAGTGATGATAGTTCTCAACTGTGCTAGACACCTAAATTACTATCATTTCTTAGCATACTAGTAATTTTTCAACGTTGTCTGCATTGCAAAAACGCTGTGTGATTCTAAAATTTTGAAAGTAGTGACTACCAAAAGCAGAATGACTTTTTGATTAAGTGGAGAATCATAATCTCTCAGAAACCAAATTAATGAGATGATACTCTGTGGCAAAGAAGCATGCAGAGATAGACTGAACTCCTTATGTGAGATCAAGACAGAATTCTCAGACTAGACGGAGACTAGAATTTGCAAGGATACATTGCTTAAAACTTCTGTTGGGTTTGTTTTACTTCATTTGGTAGATAACATCATTTTGAGTTTCTTTAAAAGCAACGTAAAACTTTAATTGTTAATATATAAAAATGAACACTAACACTTTGAAGAACAAAGATCCAAACACAAGTGAAATAATCCATCACATCCTTCTTGCCGAAGTTTCAATTTCTTCCTTCCAGTACTTACATACCGGCTTGAAGAATTTAAAGTTTGTGAGAATATTCTCAGTATTTATACAATTCAGGAAACACACATATGTCCTTGAAATAATTTGGCTTAGAATTCCAGGATGAAATCGGTATTTTAATATAATCATGAGATTTGTAGGTGCCTCATTTTACAAGGATTTTAGACTCAAAGAGGCTAAGTGATGGGAACATTACCGAAGGCTTTGACAGAGCTGAAATGGTTTGATTCCTTACAAGCTTCAGCCTAATATCCTGTGTCTGTGACGCTTGCATTTGCTTGCAGAGTGTCTTGGTGCAGTGATTTACCAGCTATGTAACCTAAGAACATTATCTGATTCAGCATCCTCTTTCATAAATGGAAGTAATGATGGTACTAACTCAGTAATTTTGTGAGGATTCAAATTTACACATGGATTGGCTAGAATCAAATTAGTATATAGTGAGTGCTCCTATATGCAGGAGGCCTTGAGTGTAGCTCATTTTGATAGTGACACACAACGAGGCACAAGCAGTTTGTCCTCCTCCTTTGCTGGAGTGAGAAGATTCACCAGTTGAAGCTGTGCTTCTTCACTGATTTTCTTTACCCCAGTTGTCTATCTTCTGCTACGTAAACTTGTATGTAGGTATAACTAAGCAGACTGCATCAAAGAGCATTCCAGCAATTTTCTACCTTCAATCGGAATTTAGTGTGTTACTTACACTATAATAAACTGCATGTCTAGAAAAATACATCAGAATAGAACTACTATTAAAGGAAAACAATATGTGTAGGATCAGAAAATAAAGCACATTGCAATTATTCTTCAATTAAAATTATTACTAAAATAAAATTTTTCCAGATAATCATATTTTCCAAGTTCTTATTGAAAGAAAATACCACTCCGCACATCTTAACACATGTTAAACCAAGTTGAAATAGTGAGAATATTTTGAATGATATGTCCATTTTACAAAATAAATGCACTAAGATTCTATGATACTAACAGGAATAAATTATTGCTGCATTAATTTTCATTTCGTTATTTTAAACTTTAAATTGAGAAATTATAATTGCATTTAATCATGTGTTATGAAGTGATGTTATGATCTACTAAACAGAACAAAATAATTAAAACTAGCAGTTTAATGCATTGCCTGAAATATTCATGATTTTTTTTTGTTTTGGTAAGAATATTTGAAATTTACTGTCATGAATTTTCAAATATACATACATCCAATATGGTTTGCCACAGATTTTAAAAATAAGAATAAATTAATTTCTCTTACTAGAAGGACTTTTATCATTTAATCATCAAATTCCTATCCTTCCAGCTATAGGTAAGAACTATTCTACTCTCTCTTTCAGAAGTTTGACTGTTTTAGATTTCATATATAGAGGAAGAGCATATAGTAGTTATCATTTTATGTCTGATTTATTTAATTTATCATGTTTTCTAATTCTATTTGTGTTGTGCCGATAAGATCTCCCTCTTTCTAGAGACTAATATTCCAACATGTCTATTTGAATATATATATTATATATACAAACACACACAAGTGTGTGTGTGTGTGTGTGTGTGTGTGTGTGTGTGTTTGTATTGGAAGTAAATCCCACCGATCACATTAACAGAATGATTCCTTTAATGTGCTTTGGAAGTTGGTCCACTAGTAGTTTTCTGAGCATATTTTCTGACTATGGTCATTATAGATATTGGTCAGGATTTTTCTTTTCTTGTAATGTCTTTATCTGGCTTTAGCATCATAAAAGAAGCTTAGAAAATTTCCCTTCAGTTTTTGGAAGAATATGGTAAACATTGGCATAATGTTTCTAAAATTTGGTAGAATTCAGGAGTGAAGCCGTCAGGTACTGGACTTTTCACTGATGAGACTGATGGACTTTTTATTATGGATTAAATCTACCGACTTATTATTGGTCTGGTCAGGTCTTATGTGTCTTCATTATTTAATCTCAGTAGGTTGTACATGTCTAATGATTTGTCCAATTCTTCTAGGTTGCCCAGTTTTTGGTATGTGCCCAGTTTTTGGCATGTCATTGTTAATGAGACCCTATTTGATTCTTCATATTCTGTGACATAATGAATGTCCTTTTTCATTCTTACTTCACTGATGTGAGCTTTCTGTCTGCATTTCTCTAATAAAAGGTTTGTTAGTTTTAATTTTTAAACAACAATTCTCATGTTTCTTACTCCTTTCTTTGTATTCCTAGACTCTATTTCATTTACTTTTTTTTTTTTTTTTTGTACCGGGAATCGAACTCAGGGCCTCATGCTTGCGAGGCAAGCACTCTAACCACTGAGCTAAATCCCCGGCCCTTTCATTTACTTCTTATCTGATTTTTATTATTCCATTCCTTCTGCTAAATCTGGGCTTAACATCTTCTCCCTTTTCTACTTTCTAGTGGAGATAGTGTTGTTTGTTTGAGATTGTCTCATTTCAGTGTAGATGATTATTGCTACAAACTTTCCTTTTATAGTTGATTTTACTTCTATAAATCAACTTTTGGTACATGGTGTTTCCACTGTTCTTTGAGTTCCCAAGGTGATTTTGAATTTCCGTTTTAATTTTTTATTGATCTGTCATTATTATGTTGCTTAATTTCCACTTTTTAATTTTCAAAAATTCATCCGTTTCTTAATCTCTAGCTTTATACAATTGTAGTCGGAGAAGATGATTAATACAATTTAAATTGTTTTAAATTTGCTAAGACACATTTCTGGCCTAACGTAAGATCTATAATGGAGAATGTTGCATGTGGATTTGAGAAGAATGTGAATTCTGCTGTTGCTGGACATAATGCCCTATAGTCCAAAACTTTCTTATCAAGTTTCTGTCCCGAAGATTTATACTTTGTCGAGGTAGGGTATCTCCTTTCCTTGGAGTGAGCTCTAAGGTAGGCATTGCCGCCAAACATCTAGGGTCTCAAGCCAGCTTAAATTTTTCACAGTGCTTCTGAAAGTGAGACGTTCCGGTTTGAGCATGAGCTGTGCTGTTGGATGCTGTCTTTAATTGAGGATCACAAAGGTACCACCAAGCTCCATAGGCTGTTCACCATGAGATATGTCTCCCTCTTTTTAAAAAAATCGTATTGTGTCTATCTATGCCATTATTTCCTAGTGCTCCCCCTAGAATACGACTGCAATGGCCTCCCTGGAAAGTGTCTTAGAACTCAGTTCTTCTTGAAGTCATTTTAGAAAGATGAGGCAGTTACAATTCGGTATCTTCTATATTCTCAAGGAAGCTAGCTAAATTAATGAGAGTAAATGGGAAATCTGAAGTTAGAGAACATACGGCAGAGGAAGTTTGACATATTTTTAGAGAATAAAACTAGAATGCTTATTAGAGAAATGGGAGTAGATTTGCTAAATTCACTCTAGTGCGAAGTTGAGCTTATTAATCATAATTTCAAGGTGGAATGAGATATCTGAATAATTTTCATCCACTCTATGAGCAGTCACAGAAATGTCATTTAGCTTCATTAATTCAGGGCATTATAAAATTGAAATGGGAAAAGAACAGTTTTTATAAATTTAATGTAAGTTAAAGGTAGAGAATACTTTGCTAGAAGTTTTTAGTGTATTTGAATAGTAGTAATTTAAATTTGGACCTATGGATTACCATGGAGCTAAAATATGATGTATGATGTTTGAAAGAATTCAGTAAAATATGAATATGAATTGGGTAAATAATGAATGGTAATTTTTGAACTTAAAAAGCTGGCAGAATAGCATGTTGTCCATAATTTGTGGGTCTTTGAATTAAAAAGCTCAATTAGATTTTTCAAGAATATCTAGATTAGAAAATCACCATAGAATACTAAGAATTTTTTCTCAACTTCTTTTTGTAGAAAATCTTTAACATAAGTTCTTCATATTATGTTAAAGAACATTATATTGTGATAGTTGTAAATTCATACTCAATTATGATGAGTGGCCAAGCATGGTGGTGCATGCCTGTAATCCTAGCACTTGGCAGAGGCAGGGGGATTGCTACAAGTTCGAGGCCAGCCTGTGCTACACATCGAGTTCAAGGCCGGCCTGAACTACATAGGGAGACCGTGTCTCAAAAAACCAAAATAAATAAATAAAAATAAATAAATCGTAAGGAATACTACAGGTCGGGGTTGTGGTGCATGCCTGCAATTCTAGAACTCTAAAAGGCTAAGACAGGAGGATCCCAAATTGTAGTCCAGCATGGGCAATTTAACAACTTAGTTAGACTGTTTCAAAATAAAATATGTAGACATATAATTTGAAAAGAATGGGGATGTTGTTAAGCATGAAGGCCCTGGGTTCATTCTCCAGGAATGAGAAAACCAACAATACAGAAAGAGTTTATCCATACTTTCCCCAATTTCCCACAGTGGAAACAGTGGCACACTGGAATGGAATAACGTTACTGTAACATTGGCATCGCAGAATCCACACATCTTATTCAAAATTCTCCAATCTTACAGGATGTTATCCATGCTTATATGTTTGTCACTTTTTGGTCGGGTATATCAGACTTTATAAAATTTTACCCAATGTGTATTTTTATATAGCCAACACTACAGCCAAGATCCTAACAATTCCACGGCCACCAAGATACCTCACAGTGCATTTGTAAACTATGTCCAATACCAACTTCCTCCAGCCCCGATCCTTAGCAACCACTAATATCTTCTCTCTAAGGTGTTACCTTTTCACATTGCTATATGAAGGAAGAATACAGCATGTAAGCCTTTGAGACTGGATTTTTTTCACTCCACATCATTCCCCAGATGCACCCAAGTTGTTGGTGTGTGTCAAATATGTGAATCTTTTTATGGCTGATGGGTAAGCTCTGTGTGAATGATTAATTTTCATTCGCTCATCTTTATCACCATTCTTTTATATACAAAACCTTTATCAACAAATGGTGGGAATTATTCTTTCTTTCCTAGTGTTATACGTACTAGTTGTTTTTCATGCTAAAATGAATCTATAGGGAGCAGCAGAATAACAGTACGTAGAACTGAGGAAAGCAGGTGTTACTGTCCTTTTGTCCATCCAGAGGAAGAATTCTCAGTGATTTGTTGTTAAGTAAGAGTGTTTGCATAGGATTTTGGTAAGTATTGTTTATCATACAAAGAAAGTTCCTGTTGTTCTTAAGGTGCATATTTTATGAAATGATATCATGTTGAAATTTAAACACTTTTCTTTATCTATCTATGTGACAATGAATTTTTTTTTCTATTTTCTCTGTTAATGTTTAATTTTGTTGTTGGGTTTTCTGTCATTTTGTATTCATAACATAAAGATAATTTAGTCATGATGTAATTAATATACTACTGATATTTCTTTGGTTTTATTCATTAATTTGTTATCTTGTTTTTAGGATTTTTGCACTTATATTTCTTAAGGATTTTGGTTAGGATTGGTTAATTTTGTTTGGATTTCACTGCCATTTATGTAAAGTCATTGTGGTTATTACCAAGGCTATGTTTATTTGGAAAGAATTGGAAATCATTCATTCATTCTTTGTTGTCTGAAAAACTGGTGATATTTTTCCTTGTACTTTTTGAATAATTCACCTCCAAAGTGATCTGAACCTGGAGTTTTCTTTATCAGCTATAAAGAATGGATTGAGGTTTAAAAATGATTTAACAGTATTTGGATTTCTTATTTTTCTTTATGCTTTTAATATTGCTGATATTATTCCTGAATATAAATATATATTTTTATATATACTAAAATTCACAATACACTCAATAATTATTTATGTATATAATTTTAAAATTATATTCCTCATTAATACTTACTTGCATTTTCAGAAGAAATTATTTGGGCCTTTGTAATTCACTTTAAATTTTAGCTTTTGGCATGCCCCCCTGCAAAAAATTCCATATTGACTGGAATTGTGCTCAGTCTATACATCAATTTCCAGAATAATTCAGAGAATATCCCACAAAATATTTAGGCCTGCTGTAATTTTCTCAATACTCATTTTAATTTACAATATAGATTTTCTGAATACCTTCAGTGGATCTTCTCTCTCTGGTTAAACAAAAGATAGCAGGCCCTAAATAGAGTGATTCATTTTTATATATCCACATCACCAAACCAAAATCTAGCAGATTCACAGTTGCAGTTTTTATATCTGGGTCTTTGGCCCATTCTGATTTAATATTAGTACAGGGTGAGAGCTATCAACCTAGATTCTTGCTTTCACATGTGAATAACCAGTTTCCCCAGCACTATTTGTCAAAGAAGCTACCTTTTCTTCCATTGTATGTTTTTAGCATCTATTTAAAGATAAGCCAGCTGAAGGTGCACAGCGATATTTCTGCATTCTCAGATATGTTCTATGGATCAATATGCCTGCTTTCATGCCATGCTGCTTTTATCTGCGGCTCTAATGTCACTAGGAATCCAGGATTGTGATGCCTCCTGCTTTGTTCTTCTTGTTCAGGATTGTTTTGGATATTCTGCAACTCTTCTAAATCTATATAAATTTTAGGCTTTATTTCTACTTCAATATTTTATGTTTGTTTAGGATATCTTGTAACTAATGGTATCATATGGAACAGTTTTGGACCTTTTTCAGTTTTTGTTCTACTCACTACTATAAAAATACAGGACTATGTTACTTACTTCGGCTGTTTGTGGTTTCTACTGCATTAGTATATGACAACTTCTCTCTCAATACCTTCACTGGCCATGATTTATGTTAGTTCTAAGGTTTTGCTCTGCTCATCAAGTAACCTTAGATGCGTCTGGGATTGGAGAGGAATTGTCCCTAGAAAAGATACGGATACTAGTTTTTTTTTTTTAATATAATCATATAATGATATTGTCAATAAAAAGTTATTGGAAATTAATACATACATTAACAATGAGTGAGTTTCTAATTATCAATTTCTTTACTAACACTTACCACTGTATACTTTATAGCATTAAATTTGTTGTTTCTTCTTTTTTTGGTTAACTACTTATTTAACGCTTAATTTATGCTTTTCAGATTATCTCATTTTTAATTTTCCTGTTTATATAATTTTTCCATCTTTTGTCTTTTTGGTTTTCCTTTTTATTTATTAAATTTGGTTTTTTCTATGTTGGTAGGGAAGGAAATCAGGGCCTCAATCATGATAAGGTAAGTATTCCACCACTGAACTACATCCCCAGACCTTGTATTCCTTTTTAAAGGTACTTCTAAAAGTTACTTTTTAAAGTTCATATTATTTGTCAGAAATATAATTTGTGGGGGTGAGAGTGTAACTCAGTGATAGAGTACATATTTAGGCTGTGGATAAATTGCTGGCCACAACAAAGAGACAAACAGAAAAAAAATAAGAAAAACAGAGAGAGAGAGAAAAGAAAAAGGAAAAATTTTACAAATACCCTACATTTTACTGTCTTTGTGGTTTCTTAAATGAGAGGAAATACATACATTTAATTTATCAATTCTATCATTTCTCAAATTATGTGTTTATCATCATATATTTCTTATCAAATTTGCATTTGTTTATTCCACACATGTCTAATTTAAACAACTTATGCTTACTGAATGTAATAAATATTTTATTCTGAATTCTTGGGGCTGGAGATTTAGCTCAGTGACTAGAGTGCTTGCCTTGCAAGCACAAGGCCCTGAGTTCGATCCCCGGCACCACAAAAAAAAAAAAAAAGAAAAAAAAAATGAATTCTTCATTTAACTATTGAATATAGCATTTTCAAAAGGAAATTTTAAATTATTTTTCAGTATTGTTACCAGTTATGTAATTTTAAGTCTTTATGTTTTCATTTGAAGAATGTGATGATTTTTAAAAAGTTAAATTTTGAATGTTCCCCCACTGCTATTATGTGCTACACTTTAAAAATTTTTGTTTCTTTCCATTTTGCTATTATGTTCATATGATCTACTACAGTAGTTCACAGTCTCAGTTTCTTTAACTGTAAAATATGCCTTGAGATCTTGTATATTTTCATGGGTAAAGCTTTCTTTTCTCTACCATATTGTCGTATTGATAAATTTATCAACTACTCATGGCTCTGTTTCTCTATTTTGGCTGTTATGACCATGTCTTGGACTATTATGAAAAGTTATCAGAATAATAATTAGAAACACACAGAGTATAATGCATATATGTACATAAAAAATAAGCTGTTATCACCACAGTGTTTCCTCCCCTTCATAACTATGTCACTTTCTCATTTTTTAACAATTCAAAAATCATTATTTAATGATTAAGGAAATTCAGAATAGCAGTTACCTTTTATGCTGAGGAATTATGGGAGGTATTATTAATACTTTATACCTTAAATTAAAAAAAAAAAAAGATTTACATTTTATCATTCACGCAGTCTTCATTATACAAGAGCAAACATCGTTACCAGAATCAGTCCAAGCAGACCACGGTCATCACTACTTTGGAGTATCTACTTTGGAATCATTAATATTTTCCAATGGAAACATGACATGTTTATATTTGGAAAGATTAGATATTAAAGCCAGAAAACAATCTTCTTGCTAAAACTTAGAATTTTTCCACAACATTCTTTCCAAATTTTTATTGTGTTTATTTCAGAAAACTTGTTTTTTCATTAATAAAACAGAATATTTTTAAATTAATTTTTTATTAGTACTTGTATTTGCAAGGGGGTACAATGTGGTGAGAGGAAGAATTCATTCAGTTCAGGTTTTTTTGTATTGGTCTACTGCTCCCAAAAAGTCATGTTAGTACCTAAATCTGTGATAGACCTCTCATTTTCTCCGATAAAGCTCTTAAACATATTAATGATTAAAATGTGAGTATCTTAAATAATACACTTAGAGCAAATCCAAGAACAGAAAACAAAGTGCGTTTAAATTTCCATCCTAGTATATAAATATTTACATAGGTATATAGCTAACCAGTATTGGTTGAATTAAACTTGCATAGATTTCTATTCTTAAATATAGTGTGCAGTAGAAGATGAAGACATTTAACGTTTTTATAGAAAATTTTCTCCCATGTCTATCATAAGTGCATACTTAAAAGACCTGAGATACATTAAAATAAAAACATGCCACTTACGATTATTTGCAAATGTCGAATGTGTTTTCCTACATTCTATGCGATTGAGCAAAAAAATATTTAAGATATTTAAGTTGGCAATGCCTCAAGTAAAACAATGATTTTCTATTTAACTAGAAAACTAGTTAAATAGTTCTTGCTACTAGAAAAATACAATTCCACTTATTATAAAGACAAATTCTCACTGACCAATTTAAGGCAATGAGTTTTCCTTTCTGAGTAAATATTTCATTCTTTCCAAGTGAGATATTGTTAGAATATCTTTGCAGGGGAGATTAAGTGAAATTTTGAGAATTGAAGTGCTTTTCATTATATTTCTTACATATGCTATCAGGTAGACTCTCTTTATATGAATAGCAATAAAGTAATAATTCACTGGATTCCAGCAAATTTCCTTAGGGCGGGTAATGATAAAAACGAAGGATAAGTTCTCATTTTGAAACAATTTGACCTTTTATTAAGTCTGTAAAAGAAAAGGAGAGTTCAAAACTCTCTGGCAGATTCACAGGCCTCAATTAGGAAAGGCTGTAATTATTATTACAGAACAAAACAGTCAATTAGGCTTCTGGAGCTTTTGCTGCACCGTCCTTAGCAGCCTTCTCGGCTCACAGCCCTGAGCTGAGGATCTCGTTAGCGCTCTGGACATTTGTCTCAGTTTAGAGACAAACGAATTAAAGCTGTCTCCCAGGGAGTCAAATTGTATTGTAACTTGCCAAGTGGACAATAACTAGGAAGAAAATGAAGAAAAAAAAAAAAACCCTCATACTTCTTGATATCTTCATAAATATATTGATTAAAAAGAACAAAGGAGACTAAAAACTCTTAAGAATAAAAATGCAACTCCATTATCTGTGCTGAAAAAAGGCCTTTAAGGAAAAAAAAATTACTTCTTATTATCTTATGAACTTTATAGTACTTAGTCCCCCACGCTCAAAGCCCACACATTATGAAAAAAACAAAAACAAAAACAAAAAAACAACAACAACAAAAAAAAACACGAGGAAGAAGCTCTGATTTATATATTAAGAAGAGAAGTATTCAATTTTAGTACTGGTAAGGTCGATTATAAAATATGGTTGGTTGTATTTATAGGCTCCACGTGAAATTCAGTCTAGCTTTTCTGTTTCTCAATTGACGTATTTTAGGTTATGACCAGCGATTTGTTTCACGTTTTAATATTTAACCTAGTGAAAAAAAAATATCGCTAATTTTTACTGCTAGCAGTAACTGTTTAGCGGAGCTTCTCTTCCTTCGGAGGCCGGCTCTGTATTACAGCACCGGTAACAGAATTCAGTGTCGCCCGGAGGGCTTGATGAAGGGCCCATTGCTGGGCCCCAAGCTCGAGTGTGAAATTCATTCAGGAGAGCAAGAAAATCTGCATTTTTAGCTTGTTCTCCGGCAATATCCCAGTTGGTTCTGGTATCACAATTTTAGGACCAACGCTGTGAACTTATGTCTGAAAAATCACCGTGGGAGACTGTAAATTGTGCAGCTCCTTAAGTCTGCTGTCTAGACATTTAAATTCTGTAGGATCCAGGATTGCCGGAATTGTAGAATGAGTCCCTCTGGGCACTGAGGGGCCCGGGAGTGTGTTTGTCCAAGCAGGCATTTATTCAGCAGCTCGCTTCTAATTTGAGTCATATGCCAAGACCTCCACCCGGCCTTGGGGATTTCATGGCAAACAAGACAGACAGGACTCGTTTTATTTTACCATACTGGGGGGATAGTGAAGGAGGAAGAGAAAAGATAGTGAGAAATAAGTAAATTGAACAAAAGCAAATCATCGAGAGAAACTACACAGGCTAGTAAAATAAAGAATACCCATCAACAAGAGTACAAGATGGAGAGAGAAGTGCTTTTAGATATATTTGTCTTTCTGAAAAATTTATATCTGAGTATAAGAATAAATCCTGGGAAATGCAAAAGGTCAACTAGCCAACATCTATTACATGAATGGACAGGGAGAGCTTTCCCAGCTGAAGGTACAAAATATTAAAAAGGGTGGGGCAGGAAATATGATATGTTCAGGGAATTTATGTGGAAAGAAGTATTATATGAAATAAGATCAGAGGTACACGTGATTTGGCCCATGAAAAAATTTTGCTTTTAAACTATGAGATTCTATAGAAAATTCTCTACATTTTATTTGCACAAAATGTCACTAATTTAATAATTTATTAGAGGTATTTATTATGTATTTACCATCTTCTACACATCTTGATAATTGAATGTCCAAGGATATAGAATATTGTTGCAGAAGAATAAATTCAAGAAAGCTAATAATAGACATTTTCAAATAGGTGTTTTAAAACCTTTACGAATACATCCTTAAATAGCCTCATATTCTCTTTTTGATTGAATACAGCTACGAATTTATCTTTGGAAAGAAAGCCAACACCATCAGTTCAACAAATTTGATTAGAATCTCTCATGCTGGATTGTACATAACAAAGCTTAAGTGACTAAAATATGAAAATTAATATCCAAATTAGTAATTATGATGTATCGTGATATCAGATTAACTAGAAAAATTTTTCCCTATTTGTAGTTTGTTTGGGAATAAAATTAGAAATTCGATCAGCAATGAACATGAACTCACACTGTGGGTGAATGATTATGATTGTTCAAATGTTTTATGTCAACACAAGGAAATAAGCTGATTAATCTGTACCCTTGATCGATGTATATCTTTCAAACAGAACAGACAATCAACACAGCCTGACAAGCACCCCTGAGTAGCACACACATTTTTATTGACCGAATTGTAAGAGTGACTTATTTTTAATCAATGCTTTAATTCTCACCATAGTAATGAAGATCAAACTACAACAGCAAACGTGTAAAAATAATATACACAAACACATGGTAAGAATATAGTCGTTAATACTAAAAGAATAAACATATCAGTATGCACCCTTAGTGGTGTATGTATAGGGAGGCAAGGAAGAAAATATTATTACTCTCTCTCCATATATACATATATGTATGTATGTCAGCTAATTCAAACAATTTGAAACTATTAAGCAAAACCTCCAACATATAACTAAGAGTAAAATTTCTTTTTTCTCATGTTCCCTCTCCTTTCTTTCTCATTGTGTCAACTACTCAAATCATACGAACAGGAGATCAACTTACACAATTTTGTGTTTAAATTTTTTAAATATATTGCAGTAAAACACAGATTGCAATTAATCCCAGTCAAAATATTCTCCCTTTCTCTGAACATATTTATCCCATCATTCTTGTCACTTTCTGAAACTGCTCTGGAAGTCCTTAGATATGAGTGTCTTTATGTTGGTGTGACTGAAAATATAAAGGATGCTGCTGCTGAGAGCCATCCAAAGGGAAGGCAGGTTCATTCAAACTTACAGTGAGTTCTCCTCCACGTTCTTCACAAAATCTGGCACCACGTGTCTTCTCTATGCAGAGTCAAAATGACTGTAAAACCTCGATGTTCGGAGTTGATTTGGCATATTGAGGCAGCCAGGAGAGTACAACTGAAGACACTAACGAAATAGACCTTCCAGAACTGCTTCAGATAGTGACGGGAATGCTGGGACTCGCGTGTTTGACATGAGGCGGGTAATTTGAGAGGGATTCATGGTGATGTGTTTTTCATCGTAATTTTTTAACTTAAAATTTCACCATATTTTTGTAGCTCAATACATAAAAGAGACAGCTCTCTAAAGCTGTGGCAAATTATTACCATGATCTTAGGCCACTGAAAGCTGCAAGAGTTTAGATCTCATGATATGGGTGAGCTGAGATCCTGTAATCTTTTTTTTAATTTTAATAATTTTAGTGTTTAACTTTTGTAACATAGTGGAGGCAGCTCAATAATTAAAGCAGTCCTTTTAAATCATACCTGCCTTCTACACTGGTACGTTAATACATGTGCATTTTAAGGGCCTTCTAAGGTCTTCCTTGATTTCTGTTACTCCTTTGGTTCACTGTAGTCCACTACCAATTAGACCTTCAAACTTGATTGGCGAACACAGTTTTTTCATCAAGCAACTGTTAAATCTAGCCATTATCATCATTCATTTCAGTGAAATAACTAAGTGATACTTGAACAAAAGGCTAATGATCATATGACAAAATAATCAACCTTAGTAAACTTAATAATGACACCATTTCCCAGTAAGTTTGTAGGTAAATATTCAATGACTCAACTGTGTTGAATATATGGAAGATATATGTAAAAGAATAGCTCTACTTGTGCTAAAAATAAATTTGGACAATATTCTTGGAGGACTATTTGTCAGTGCCTTTAAAACTAAGATATCTGTTCTTTTTATAACCAGAATTCTACTTCTCAGTATTTCCTCAAAAGGAACACTCAAAACTACTGTATGTTCAAGGGCACGTGGAGATAGATAGCCCTAACTAGCACAATGTTTTAAAATGTAGGTATCTGTGAAATAGTCTTCTACATACTTTTGTATTATATAGCAGTTACATTGTTGTATATCTTCATCTGCTCTTCTGGAACATCCAAGGCACACTGTTGAGTGAAGAAAATACCAAACTGAAGTTCAGTATAATTATACCATATGTGTAAAATCACAAAGTAAATTCTATATGTATTTAGGATTGCCTACATGTTCACAGAGAATGTAAAACTTATACCAAAATGATAGCAAGGGCAGGAAACCATATCAAGAGTGAGATTATAAACACATTTCTATTGAGTTAAAAATAAATTGGGGGTGGGAATGTAGCTCAGTCGTTACAGTGCTTATCTCACAAGCACAAGGCCCTGCGTTTGATACCTGGCAACCAAAAATAAATAAATTAATTAATTAATTTAAAAAAATTAGCTTTTCAAAAACGGCGACTGAGGCAATAGAAAACTGGACAAAGTTTTTTTCTTCATAAGAGAAGAAAAAAAAATACCAAAGTAAAATAACTGAAGCTCAACTACACTAGGTTTCAAAGAATTGCATTTTAAAACATTCGTGAGTTTTACATTAGGAATAGCAAAAATACAAGGAAAATAATACCATCTTTGCTTGCCTAAATGAGAAAGAATTTGTACCCAGATCTGAAACAATTCAGTGCACTCATTTGACATAATTATTCTAATCAAAACCAGTTTATACAATTACTTTCTTCATTTTAAGTTTTATTTTTACTGTTAGATGTTTGCAGTATATAATGATTACATTGAGTCTGCATCTTTCTTCACAAAGCATATTCCACGGGTTGTTCAGCTGTGAAATGAGTCTCAAAATCAGTTCTTTATATTTTCCACTGTGTCTTCCCTTATCCTGCTCCCTTGGACTGTGATTTGCTTTCCTATTCTCTCTCCCTTTAGCTTTTCTGCCACATATACTCGATAAGAAACTGTTGCCAACTTCTAATTCATAACTCACTCATGGTTTCAGCCATTTACCTCTCACCTCATGTAGCGTCTCCTGGAATTTGGTAAAAGAGTCTGTGCTCAGCCTGATCCTAGGGCCCCGTCAACCTGGGTACTACCCTAGCAAGGATACAGGTAGAGAGTAACTCAATTTAACTCCTCTGTTCTCATTTCCCTTTAATTGGAAACTATTTATAATTAAAAAAAAAAAACAGACACGGATATAGAGATAGAAATAGTAATAAATCTGATAAAGCTAATTAGAAAATTCTGGATCAGTAGCCAAAATTGCTTGCTGATATCTCACCCCAAAGTTAGATTTATGACCATCTCTCCTCACTCAGATACTGCAGCAGTTCAAAATTAGCACTGCAAGCAACAGAGCTCAGCTTGTAGAGTTTATTACAGGGAAACAGACAACTGTCTGTGAACACGTTGGCCACCAGAAAGATAAACCTCAATTAACTTAGGAGTCTCAGTTCCTTCTCCCACCTTTCCCAATCTGATAAGACACTGCTCCCCTATTAAGGAGTGAAATGGGAAAGAAGATAAAAGAGATACCTCATAGAATAGCAGAGTGGTTCTCAAATTTTAGAGACAGTCAAAATTGCCTTCAGAGTTTGTTAGAACTCAGATTACCGGGCAACATCACAAAAGATTTCTGATTCAGCAGGTTGGGGTGAAGCCTGAGTAGTTCTTAAAATTTCACAAGTGATGTTGCTGTTGTTGGTCTGATGTTCAAAGCTGATGGAGCACAGATTCTGATAGTACATTAGAATCATTTGGGGGATGTTTTGGGAAATTGTTATGCTTCAACTCCATTTAAACCAATTAAATCTTAGCCTCTGAGGGTGGGTGTCTGACATTTGATGTCAAATAAATTTTTTTCAGTAATTCTAATATTCACATGTGCTGCATCTAACAGTACCTCTTTCGTGTAGATGCCACAAGTCAGGAAAAAGTCAGTTTTCTCTGAAATTTTCCCTGAATTTTTAAATTCACACAATTTAGCCAGTGAGAGTATACATATCTAAGAACTCAAATTGGAATACACAAATTGGTAGCTGCAAGTTTGACGTATATACAGAGTCACGTAGTTTCAGAGCACTGCAACCTGTAAATAATATTTTTCTGTAAATGAGACTTCTCATCTACACGTAGAAGTCATAGATCCGTAGACCTTTCGTTGAAAGATTCACTTTTATAACAATGTGTGTGGGCTGTACTTTTTCCCTTAAAATTGAAAAATTGTCCAAAAAAACATTAAAACCATTCTTTCACATACAAAGTGCATGCAAATATTTTAGCTTGGAATGATTACTTTCATTCTGAAAAATATTTCATCATGAAATACAGGTACAACTACACAAGATATTAAGAGTAATACTAAAGCAAACTCCTAGACACCAATCCATCAATTTAAGAAACAGACCTTGCTTTTAAAATCTCTAGGGTGATATCAGTAAATCCCTTGTGTGTAACCAATGATCTGAAGTTTGTATTTATTACCCCTTTGTTGTTTTCATAGTGTTATTAGAGTGCTAAATTGTTTTGCGATGTGAATGAAGAAATGTACATTCCTAACAGCAGTGTATAATTTTCCTATTGAATTGAAACCCTATTTAAGATTTGATATTGTTTTAGGAGTTGTCAATTATTAACTGACCTAATTCTTGTATTTTTCATTATAGTTTAAAAGGGAGGAATTTCTCTCTGAAATCAGTTAATGTGATAAAAAACAAACTAGTAAATGTAAATGTGATTTGTTTCAAGGGGCTTCAGACTGTCCTTAGTCTATTGAAACTACAACAGATATTCTTCTCCATAATTACTTACTTCAAGATAGAAATACTAATACAAATGTGTCATTTTCTTTGCAACCAAATTGCAAAATTGCTCCTCCCCATAATTTATTTATATTAGTCTAAAACTGATTGCAAAAAGATGTGAGAAGCTAAAGCCCATTAAACACCAGCTGCTTGCAACAATTGGTTGCTAATATCTCTCTCATTAATCATCATAAACATGCACTGAAGTATTGAGGGTATTAAAGTGTTTGTAACACTTGGAATAAAATCCAAAACCTGTATTATGGTTTCGACTACACCTCTGTAATCACATTGTCTAAGTATGAAACTTACTGTCTTTTTAATTTGTTTCCTCACTTCTTCTCAAAACGTGTTTGTTCCTTCTGCTTAAAGACATCTGCCTTTTGGTTCATATGCAGTGAGGATGGATCATGATGCTATTTCACTGAAATCATATGTCACATTTCTAATGTTATGGACTTTGTCCCATGGATCGACATGGGCCATGTTCCTCTTATCAATGGCAAAGCAGAATCCATGACATTTGGGAGGCTCATCTCAAATTTCAGTACTTTAAAGTAGTTCCCCGCAAACTTAGTGCACTTCTTTATTCCTCTTGGCTTCCTATTGGTTAGTGCTTGTCTTCACACAGGTTTTCCCATTGTTTGGGCTTTATGTATGTCTTTACGTGCACACAGTGCTTTTTCTATCCCCTTGCCCCTTAATAATGATACATAAAATCTTGTAATTTATTCAATTAACTGAATTTATTTCAATATATTAATATTTTCCTTGTTAAATTTGTAAAAAATGGGTCTTGTCTTGTTATATGCTCATATTTAGTTTCTCTCCAGATTTGCATGCTGGCGCTGTATTTTTTCTTGACTCTATAATATTAAAATATGGCACCAACCTAGACTGCTTATTGTTCTATTGAAAGCACTATACCTTGAAGGTGATGTTTATAGATATAGTTTCGTTTATTTCCCACAACAATATTTTAAGCAAGAATTAGTTTTCCCAGTTAATACAGGAAGAAATTGATCCCAGAAAATAATCCGTTAAGTAATCTATTTAAGGTTTTAGAGCTGATAAATAGTCTCTGTGGGTCTGTTGATTAGAAAGCAAACTCCTAGACAGTGTTCTCTGTATTCTTGCACTAATTTCTATGTTTTTAGAATACACCTATTCTTATAAAATTTCATCAAAACACTTAACTTACGGTTTTGGCTTCTCTCTGATATAATGAAGAATACCTTTTTCTCTCTCTTGCTATGATATGTCAATGAAGAAACTGAGTTATTTTTAATATTTTAATATGTTTTCATGATCAAACTCCAAGAAATTACAAGATCTCAGGTGTGTGTCTGCGACAGAAAGTGGTAGGGGTCAGAAAACAGGCCTTGGAGAGCCAGCTTGTACACTGCATGCTGTGCTTAAGGATGGAGCGTGTAGTTGTTGGTTCTGAATCGGAGATACGGTATGGACTTCCTCTAAAGGTCTGGGTAGCCACAACACTGTTTTGAAAATGTAGAACAAAGCCAGGATGGAAGCATACTGTGTGTGTGTGTGTGTGTGTGTGTGTGTGTGTGTGTGTGTGTGCCGGGGTTTGAATACAGGGTCTTCACAAGGAGCTACGCTTCCACTTCCTTTAACTTTTTATTTTAAGACGGGGTCTCACTAGCTTGCTAAATGGCCCAGGCTGGGCTTGATCTGGTGATCCTCCTGCCTTGCAGACCACTTGTATTACAGGCGTGCACCACCATGCCTGGCTTGACATGTTTTTGAAATAAAATAAATGGACGTAAGTGAAAGAATTAGGTCTTTGGGGTACCCTAATGTCACATTAGAGGACGCTCATATCATCCTGATCCTCACCTTTGAAGCAGCGGGTGATCGGCTCCATACGAAGTCTGGATTTCGGCGTTTCATACCGAGAAGTAACTGCCACTTTAGTAATAGTCCTTGGCTCCCCCTTGACTATCTTGCATCACAGTATTATAATTGAGACCCATCCTCATCTGTTAGGCAGCATTTGATTATACTGTTTCTCTGACCTGAAGGTGAATGCACTCTCAGAGTAAATTGTGTTTGCCCTGTAACTATATACACTGCCCGTAGGAGGAGTAATATACCTAGCTCTCTATTTTAAAAGCTTATCATTTATTTAGGAAGACATATTTTCCTCTAGCTTTGAACTTTGAGGAAGCTTTCATCTTTGCATAGAGGACTTTGAGTAATATAATAAAATGCATTTTCTGGTATAGTTTCATAGAAAATGCACACACGAAAAAAATTCTATTAAACTCTGGTGAACAGTAATCATCTCCAAGACATTATCCTTTTATCAGGCTTTGCTCTGCTCAGGAGAGTGAATCTTGAAGAGAAAGAAGAGAAAGTGCCTCTTGCTCTGACTCTTCTTATGCAGGGATGATGCTTAAGCGAAATGGTATGTTTTTACATCACTTGAAAAACTCAGTCTTTGTTGTTCTCACAAACTTTAACACTTTTTGAATAGAATTCAGTAGGCTTTAAGATAACCATCCTGATCTGACAGGCGACCAAGATTGTCCACAGCACTGGGTACTTATAATAGAGCAGTACATATGTATTCTGTCTCTGAAGCCTCTATCAGTATATGTTCACCTGCAGTAGTAAAATGTGGAGCACTCTTAATGACATTTGTTTCCTTGTGAGACAAATCTCAGTTGACTGTGGAGTGCGAGACTTAGAAACCCTCAGGTAGATTTGGTTCGTCTCTCGAATCCTCTTAGGCTTCTGCTGGATACAGCATGGCTTTCAATTTTGTCTGCAGAACCGATGTCTTCTTTTGTTACTTAGTAGGTCTTAGCATTAAATACACAAAGAATATGATTTGGGACAGATATCATGGGTTAGCTTGCTTAGCGCCTATTCCCTGTTCTTTCTTGATTGCCTGGTTTTGCTGCGGGAAAAGAACAAAAGATCTCATTTTCTCTGACTCTTGAAACTAGGGGATTTAATGAGATGTGACGGGCTCTGAAACCACAGTCTAGTCTGCCTACTTCCTCTCTCTGTGCTGAGTGCAGACCCCGCCTCTGGCACTATGGTGCTTACTGGGACAGCCAGAGAGGAGCATACGGTATCACAAATATCATACCGCTCATCCTATGAAAAGCGATTATTTAACTGTCTACCTTCAGACTGTATGACATATGAAAAATAAATTAATAAGACCATATTTTTTTAAGTTAACATTATTGGTGTTCTGCTACCGAAATTATTTCTAAATAAGACAGAACCTCATTATGAGTCGTGGAGTATCTATATCACCCACCTGGTTCAGTAAAGGTAAGTCTCTGACCACAAAAAGGAAAAAAAAAAACTGAAGGTAAAAATGAGATGATTTTTTGTACCACAATTTTGAGGAGAAAAAGAAAGCTTTTACTTTCTCAAAGAAACTCAAAACTTACTCAAAATAATGATTTTTTTTGAAATGATCATTGGTAAGCTTTGATCAAGTGAACACTTTCTGAGTTTCATATCATTTATTCCTCTTCTCTCTTTTCCTAAGAGGTCCTGGAACGTCCCACCTATAGTGTATGTGCAAGTAGGATTATTCCTTCTCAGTTACTGGAGGTGCACCGGAACTGGCAAAAGCCAGCGGACACCACTTGTACTCACAGGCAAGATCATCGTTTGTCAGGAAAGTCCTGGCAATCAGAGCCCTCAAGTTTCAGTTGCATGGGTAATTTTGGTGGGGGAGGGGCAAGGAGACTCTTTCACACTACATATGAACACAGGAGAATTTACTAGAAGATCTGCTGGCAACCGTGCTGGGAATACAGAACCCGTCAAGGAATGGAGGCAAAGTGATGGAAAAAGATCTGAGAAAATATTAGGTACTAGTTATATCGCTAGAGCCTTGGATCAAGCTTATCTCGAACCTAGAGCAACCATACATTGCATAGTAAAGAGACTTGGCTGTCTCTTTATTTTAGAAGTTTGAGCAGTACAATAATTAAGTTTCATCAATAACAAACATTTTTAAAATCCTGAATGAGTTACAGTTTCTTTCACTTGCTATCAAAAGACTCCTAATATATACATGTTTCTAATAAATGAGAATATTATAATAAAAGGGGTTGTAACATTTTTATCTAGTGACCGTATATTTGTCAGCATTATTGTAACCCCACCTCTGATACATATAGAGAAATGAAAGAAATTTTATTTTGAGTAATTTATTATGTTTCATGGAGGAGGGCAAGCAATAAACTGAGAACAAAATTATTCTATAAATTCGCTGTCCTGAGCACATTTTTTAAATTTTTAGATGAGGAAATAATAGTGGGAGAAAATGCGGTTTAATTTTATATTTGAACTTTGGTCAAGCATAGACTGAAATTATTTCAGTCTTTGAACCATTCAATAAAGTCACCTAATAAATTTATTTGAAAACTTCAAATGGGAGTGGAAGAAGAGCCCTGTCTCCCCTACCACTGTTCATTTGACCCTGGGGAACAACTAGCTGTAAGTGGTCTCCCAGAAGGTCCCCAAAGCAAGACACAAAAGTGCTGGAAGCCAGCCCTCTGCTTTAAGTGCCCAATATGCACCGTGTCTAAGAAGAGTCCAGGGCATCTGTGCAAGCAGCTTTCCGCATACTCAAACTGAAACTGCACTATTGAACCACGAGCTCCATGGACCTGCCAGACCAGATGTCACTGCCCCACACACAGCTGTGCTTTTCATCAGCACCAAGAATGGAGTGTGTTTTCTTGACACTGG